>MU844555.1:0-126305 GCA_030867245.1 Colletotrichum eremochloae | reverse complement strand
ATTACTATATTAACTTACTTAATAAAGTAGGTAACCTTAATAAGCTTTATAGGGGCTACCCCTTCTAATTCCTTAGCTATAATACTAAGTTTAAGGTAGTTAAGTTTAGCCTTTTACTCCTTATTAAAGGCTATAAGGATAATAGGAAGGTTTTTAATTTAGAGTAGACTAGTATTAAGTCTACCTTAGAGTAAGCTAATTACTACTTACCTTACTTAACTAATATAGTAGTAGTAGCTCTTAAAGCCCTTAGGGCGTTAGGGGTAATAGAATAGAAGCCTTTATAACTATAGGTATATAAGTTATATAGTAGTTCTATAGCTCTTAGGATATTTACTAACGTTAGTAGAGCTAATTAGTTATATTAATATACGGCGCTATAGGCATCCCTAGGTATGACTTTAAAGTCTAGCGCTTAGGTAGAAATAGTAATAAGAGTACACTTACTAATAGCGATAGGTTTAATTTATAGAGGATCTTTAATAGTAACAGAGTTAGATTAGTAGGGCGTTTAGATAATAGGTTTAATTCGCAGAGTTATAGTAATAGAGTCAGATTAGTAGGGCGTTTGTGACGCGTAGTTCTTAAGGGTAGATTCCCTATTCTATTATTTTAGTATAGATAGGTTTAATTAAATAGATATCTTTTACTAAAGTATAATAATACTACTATATCTAAGAATATAAATTTACATAACTAGAAAGTTAATTAACTAAAGTACTAATAGGCTGCTAGCTACTTAAAGTAGGGTTATTTATACGTAAATAGGCAGGTTAGTTAAAGTAAAAGTCCTTAATAGTAGAAGCTCTTAATATATAATATAAGGCTAGAGGCCTAATAAGATAAATATAAGAAATTATACCCTTATTAATAGTAAAGAATATACTTTAAACCCCTATATATAGTTTAGTATACTTAACTTAGTATATAAATCTTAATACGTAATAACCTAATATAGCACCTTTAGCCTATACTATCTCTTAGTCTCTTAAAGTAGTATTAAATATCTAATAACGTAGAGTAACTACTAAATTAGACTTTACTTAAACTATAGTATAAATAACCTTAGTAATAACTAATAGAATAAGGTTAGCTAAATTTATAGTACTACTAAAAGTATTAGAGTATAAAGGTTAGTAGCTATACTAAATAAATAATAGCTCTAAATCTTCTATTAAGGTTATAACTACTTTATAGTAATAATACCTCTATTAAATCTTCTATTAAGGTTATAACTTTACTACTAACGTTATTAAAAACCTTATACCTTAAGTTATACTATAGATAGTATTAAAAATAGCTTTACTTACTAGTAACCTTACTATTAGAGATAGCTAGTAGCTAAGTATATAAAGAGTAGGCTTAAATACCCTCTTATCTTTTTATTTTTATTATTATCTAATAACTATATTATTCTACTCCTTAAATCTTTCTTAAAATATTAATATATACTATAAATATATATTTCCCTTTTCCTAAGGGATATAATATAGTAAATATTACTAAAAAGTATTACTAACGCTTAGTCCCTTAGGCCTAAGAGCTTAGAGGTCTTAATAAAAAGACTAACTTTAACTACCTTAACTCTAATATTTAGGCTAAAGTTACTAATTTTAGCCTCTTAATCCTAACTATAGCTAGGGGGGAGCTAAATAGCTATAATTATAGGCTAAATAACGTTAAGTCTACCCTAAAGGTAGTTAAAAGGGACCTTAGGCCTTACTTTACTAATGTTATAGCTATAGTAGCTATAACCCTTAAGAGGTAAAAGATAATAGATCTTTTATAGTAACTATTACCTATAGGTATATAAGTTATATAGTAGTTCTATAGCTCTTAGGATATTTACTAATATTAGTAAAGATTAGTTATATTAATATATAGCGCTATAGGCGTTTAGTAGGACTTTAAAGTCTAGCGCTTAGGTAGAAACAGCTAATAGTAATAGGTTTAATTTATAAAGGATCTTAGTAATAGAGTTAGATTAGTAGGGCGTTTAGACGATAGGTTTAATTTATAGAGTTATCTTCTAGGTAATAGAGTTAGATTAGTAGGCTATTTAGTATAGTACCTAAGGGTAAATTTCCTATTTAATTTTAGTATAGATAGGTTTAATTAAACAGATATTAAAGTATAATAATACTACTATATCTAAGAATATACTACTAAAGTAACTATTATAATTTACGTAACTAGAAGGTTAATTAACTAAAGTACTAATAGGCTATTAAAGTAGGGTTGTTTATATATAAATAGGTAGGTTAGTTAAAGTAAAAGTCCTTAACAGTAGAAGCTCTTAACATATAATATAAGGCTAGAGGCCTAACTATACCCTTATATATTCTTCTCTAAAGCCTTTTTAAGCCTAAAACTAAATTACTAAATTTATAATAAAGAACTTATAGTAATTATTTATATATTCTAAGAATAAAGACTATAACTCTTAGGAACTAAGTCCTAAGTTCTTATATATTTAGACTATAAGAACCTTATATACTTTATAACCTTAAAGGTTCTTAATAAAAGATAAATTAGATAGTTAGAATTCCTATTAGAGTTTAACTTTAAAATTATCTATTATAAGGGAATAAAAAATAAAAGAGCTAATACTCTTAGCTAAAGAATAAACTATAAAATTAAAATACTAAAAAAAACTTATATAATCCTTAAAAATAATAATACTAATAACTTTTTACTTATATAAAAACTTATTATAATTAGTATATATATATATCCTAACTTAATTAATAAGATAATACTAAAATAAATTAAAAAGATATATAGTACTAAAGGATATAAATACTAAAGAGTTATAAAGACTTATAGAAAAATTAAATAATATTATAATATATAAGTTATATAAGAAGAAGTAGCTTTAGTAATTAAGGACTATAATATATATAAGAAAAGTAAAAATAGTCTTTATAAGCTATATAAGTATATCTAACTACTACTAATACTACTAAAAGTATAATATTTAATTTTTTTAGACTTTATTATTAAACTACCTAAGTTAAGAGAACTACTTATAAGAATATATTATAATAGTATTTTAATTATTATAAACTAACTTATAAAATATATATACTTTATCTTATATAAAGAAGTAAGTAATATTAAAAAACTTATATATACCTTTCTTAAGAATATTATTAGTAACTATAGACTACTAAAAGAAATTATATCTAATAGAGATAAACTATTTATATCTAAGTTTTAAAAATCCCTAATTTTATAGCTTAAAGTAGATTATAAACTATTAACCTCTTTTTATTTATAAACTAAGAGATAAATAAAATAAATTAATTAAATACTTAAATAGTATTTTAAATACTATATTAACTATAACTAAGATAATTAAGTACTACTATTACTAATAGCCTAATTTACTTATAATAATACTACTAGAAAAAGTATATAGAATTCCTTATTTTACCTTAACTATAGATTTAAACTAACTATATATAGAGAACTTTAATAAGGACTATAAGCTCTAAAAGCTATAATAAATATTAATAAACTTTAAGAAATTTAAAATAAAACTTTATTAGACCTTAAATTTATTAGGTAATAAATAAAGAAATATACTAACTAAGTAAGAGTTAAAAGACTAACCTTTAAAGAAAGGAATAGTATATACCTATTATACTAAAATATTAAAATAACTTAACTAAGTAATAAACTTAACTATAAAAAACTTAGACTATTTAAAATCCTTAAGAAAGTCTTAGATATTAACTTTAAACTTAACTTATTAAATATAATAAAAGTATACTTAGTTTTTTATATTTTACTACTTAAACTAATACTATAAGAAATAAATATTAATAACTATATTATTATTAAATCTAATAAATTAAAATATAAAGTTAAATAAATTATTAACTATAAAATAAAAGATAGTTAAGATAAATACCTTATTAAATAGAAAGGCTATAGATATAAAAAAAATTTATAAGAACTAGTTAAAAACCTCTAATATATTTAATAACTATTTTAGAGCTATTATAACTCTCTAAACTAAATACCTCTACTAATAGACCTAAATTTATAAACTCTTTACTAATCCTAAAACTTATTTAGTTAATATTATTCTTAGGGAATTAATAGATAGGTACTATATATTAATAGATAGGTACTACCCTTATACGGGCTCTACTATCTACCCCTCTAATTAGCTAAAAAAAGTATTATTAGTATAATTAAATTCTACTAGATACCTATAAAGTATTTTAACCCTTTTTATTTCCTTCCCCCTTTACTATATAGTTATATTATTAAGCCTCTAAGTCTAACTATCTATAATAGCTTCTAAACCTTAAAAGATAGATAACCTACTATACTAACCTTAACCTTATTACCCTCTTACTATTAGTTATATTACCTATAAGTAACTATTAATTAATTATAGCCTCCTACTACTATCTAGGTAAATACTATTATCTCCCTTATCTAAAAGTAGTCACCTTAGTATTAGCTAATTCTATAGAGTTAGTAATCCTTAAGGGTAGTATAACCTTATAATAGAGCTCCTAGCTAACTTACTATAAAATATATACCCTCTTATAGGTAATTACCTTAGTATAGAGCCTAAACTCTACCTTACTTACTATTTCCCTAAAGGAATAAGGATAACCTAGAGGACTACTTTCTTACGACTTTCTCTAGAGTATAGCCCCTCTCCTCTTAGTAAACAGCCCTAATAATCTTCCTAACCTATAATATAGTAATTTAATAGTACTCTTAAGCTTATTTTATAGGCTCTTAGGACTACTTAATAGGTTACTAAGACTAATTAGTAGCTAATAACTATACTCCTCTATTAATAAGAATATATCTATTAATAGTAAGAATTATAAGGTCCTTAAATTAACCTATTACTCTATTTACTCCTATAGTAATCCTCCCCTTAAAGTAAAGCCTCTTTTTAAACTATAGCCTCTAACTATACCCTAAGTAACTAATCCTCTTCTCCTCTTATACCTAAAATTCTAAACCTACTAATTCTTAGTAACTTAGAGCCTATATATAAGGCGCTCTTTAATTAAGTTAATACCTTTATAAAGGCTAATAGATTTAGTATTATAAAGTAGAATTAGTATAAAGCTTAAGGCTAAATTATATAATATATCTTTTAATATAATTACTTTAGGTATCTTAAGCCTATAGAGAGTGTTAGTATTTAATAGTTTAGCTCTTAGAAAGATAGCTATTAATAGTAAATTATTATAGAGGCCTTAAAAAAAGGTAGGTAGCTATTATATTCTTATTAAGACCTTAGGTATTATTAGTATTATTATAGCCTTAGCCTTAAAGCCTCTATATACCCTTTATATTATAGGCTTACCTAAGTAGTTTAAGATACTATTAAAACTATAAGCTAATAAGTTAGGATTTAAGTATATAATATATATACTATTATCTAAGAGTAGTTCTTAGAGTCCTTATTTACTTAGTAAGATATCTATAATGCTAGAGCTTATATAACCTAAGATAAACTAAGTAGATATTTACTAACTATAGTATTAATTAAGCTATTTAATAAGTAAGATATCTTATATAGTATAAAATAGGTAGATAATAAGCTAGACTACCTTATTAGCCTTATTTAGACCTTTCCTTACTATCTCTAAATATAAAAGTAATTCCCTAAGGTAATTAGCTTTAATAATACCTATAATACTAACTACTTTAAGCTCCCTCTCTTCTAAGCTACTAAATAGACCTATATTAGATCTATTTATAATACTACGTTTAGTCTTATTAATAATAAGAGACTAAAAGGTTTTTAGTTTCTCTTAGTAAGTATTTACTAACTTATAGACTAATACTTAGTTTATTACTCTATTATTATTATTATAGACTATAATAAGTAGATAAAGGCTATACTAAATAAGTAGTTTCTAAATATTTAGTAATAACTTTATATTTACTATATTAATTCTAATATTATACTTAAGGCTAAGTAGAAGTAGGTTAAGGACTATAGCTATAGTAGTAATAGTAGTAGGTCTAATAATAAAGGCTATTAGCTACTAATATAAGTAATAGCTATATTAAGTAATAAAGATAAAGCCTATATTAATATATCTATTAATTAGTCTCCTCCTTATATATATTATAAGGTTCTTATAATATAGAAGTATATTATTTTTACTAAGACTAAGTATACTTTTAAGAAAGCCTAGACTAAGCTTTATAAAGAGTTTAATAACTAATACCTAATCCTTTAGTACCTCTATATAATATACTTACTATTAAGAGTATAATAGGGTTATTATTTTATCTAAAAGTACTAAAACTTTAGTATTTATATTACTTTTAGTATAAAGTTAAGTAATAATAATATTAAGAGCTATCTCTTAAATAGTTTTAGTTACTTATATTAACTTATTAATATTATATAAGAAATAATTAGTAATTAAGAGCTATACTTTAGGTAAGCTTATACTTAGGATAAAGTACTTATAGGCTAGGAGTATATAAGTTTTTACTTTAAGTATCTAAATAAATTTTAGATAATATTTTTCTTAAAGTATCTTATATTAATTAGGAAGTAATACTACCTTATAAAAAAGGTAATACTCTCTAGTAAAAAGCTATTTTTTACTCCTCTTAGAGTATATAGCCTAAACTATATTATTTTAGTTTAGTTAGGTATTCTATACTATTATAAGATCTACTTTAAAATACTAGATTTAGTAACTTTTAGTAAGTAAGAAGTATACCCTTAGTAGTATTTTTAAAAGACGTCTTCTTTTAATCTATACTACTAAATCCTTAACCTAAAGATTACTATATCCCTTTATAGTAGGCTAAAGAATATAGTATAACTAGTCTTATTATAACTAGCTTTACCTAAAGAGGGCTAGTTAGCTAGCTAAGCCTAAACTACCTATAGTAGCTAAGGTATAAATAGGAGAAAGTAAGGCTACCTTACTAGAAGTAGGAATAAGTTAATACTAGCTAGGCTTATATAAGAGGTAAGTTAGTTAAGTTAGAGCTAGATATTAAGCTTATCCTAATAATAAATAAGAAGCTAGTCTAACGTTTTTAGTAAGGGAAAGATAATAAGGAATTATATAAGTAGATAGCTAATATAGCCTAGTATTTAAAGGGAATAAAGTTAGTAAGAAATAGTCTATAGTAATAATAAATCCTTATAACTATATTATAAGAGAGTTAGGTAATAGGCCTATTTATATATTATATAGCCCCTATTTAAGATTTATAAAACTATATAATAAGTAGGCTATAATATATAGTTTTATAAAACTTAAATTAGAAGTAGGAGTAGGGAGGGCTATAGATACTAAGCTAGAGGGGCCCTTTTTATAGCTATAAGAAACAGGCTCTAGAAGGGGCCCTTTTTATAGCTATAAAAATTAAGCTCTAGAGGGGGCCCTTTTTATAGCTATAAAAAGGGCCCTATCTAGAGCCTGTTTCTTATAGTAATATAGGTTAAGTAGTTAATTTAGCTTAATAAAATAGCAGAACTATAATGTTAGTGTATTTATACTTACTGCCTTTAGGGGAAAGTACTGATTTTTTTAGCTAATTAGAGGGGCGGACGGTAGAGCCTATATAAGGGTGGTACCTATCTATTAATATATAGTACCTATCTATTAATTCCCTATTCTTAATACTAATAAATTATAAATTATTTACTACCCCTTATTTATATATATCTAAAGTATAAAAAAGGTCTTTATTATTTAACTTTTATATACCCTAATAAAATACCTCCTCCTAATATTTATAAACCTTTTTATAAATCTTATAAATTTATAATAATTAACTTATAGCTAAAGCTATATTAGACTATATTTTTATTAACTACTTATAAAAAGTTATAAACTTTTTACTAGCCTTTTCTTCTTTTTTATATTACTCTTTTTACTAAATATCTAATTTTATTACTATAAAAAAAAGTTAGTAGCTAATTAACTATAAGAACTACTTTACTTATAGATAGAAGCTATAAGTACCCTATTATATAGCTTCTTCTTTTTAATATATAAAGCGTATTATAAAGATCGCTTACTAAAATAATAAGTAACCTTTATATAGTAATAATAAATATAAAGTATATTAAGAAAAATAGATTAAGATTTTATATAAGATAAAAAAGCCTAATATTTATAATCTTTTAGTAGTATTTTTTTTAATTTTAATTTTAATTTTACTATATAACCTAATATAGTATTAGTATTATAAATAAATAAGAAAGTATAATTAATAAGTCCTTAACCTAAGAGATATAACCTACTTATAAGTCTTAAGGGTAAGACCTTTTAAGGGGAGACTTAATATTATAACCTAACTAACTATAGGTAATATAAGCCCTACTAAAGCCTTAAAAGTATAAGTAGTATAGTATCTTATAAAAAACAGGCTTATAGAGTAAGGTAAAAAGATAACTACCTTAAAATAAAAGAACTATAGGCTAAGTTATATAGTAATAAAAAGGACTAATACGTAATAAATAGTCTTAAAATAAGACTAATATATTCTATATAGTCTTAAAATAAAACTAATATCCTAAAGATAGTCTAGAATAATACTAAAATATATAAGACTTATATATAGGATAGACTAAGTTTAAGACTTAAGATAGACTTCTATAGCTTTTTAGTAATTAACTTATAATTTAACTTACTATTATTTTTTAAGACCTTAATATTATATTTACTATTTAGTTAAGCTATATAAGCTACTTTTATATACTATTAACTATATAACTAATTACTAGGTAATTAACAGACTAGTAAGCTAATAGTACTGTTATTAAGTATTAACCCTAGCTATACTTCTAGTAGAAACCTACTATTAGGAATCCTAATTGTAATATATCTACCCCCTATTTAGAAGCGCTTATAGGTGAAAAGTATAAGTATAAGTAAGTACCTCTTTAGAGACGTGGCTATTATAGGCGTTAACTCCCCTAACCACACATGCAGCCTATATTGTTATTTGTTTGCTTCTTATTTTATCTGGTTGTGTGCTTTATTAATTATAGCTGCTAGTCTATGTCAGATTCGTAAAAAATAGTGGAAACTCTTTATTTTTACGCCCGCGGCACGCCGGATACGCCCCACACGGAATTGACTAATCGGAATTGACTAATCCGAGTCAGAGTTCCGCAGCCGGCCGGCCCCGATCCCGATGTCTTCACCGGCGCCCCGAGTCCCGCGCATGGCGAACCCCACTCATCCCAAGTACTTGGCCCATCGCGTGTGGGTGCCCTTTAGGCTTCCTTCCATATGGAGTCTTAAGTCTGCTGTGCTTTCTAAATCTTGCCCATCAACCAACCTCACCCAACTATTAATCATCTTCTCCTGCTCTCAATAACCCTTAAGCATATTTGCCAATATTGTCGTGCCAGAGACCTACGCCATACACTTTCTCGAGCACCAGGTGAACAGCGTGGCGTGTAATTCGGCTACTAAAGGCCTTTTCGCACCTGTCGCTCCCCACCCGGAGCCCAGCAACTGGAAGATGCCGTCTAAGCATATACGTGTTAATTCACTCCATCGTCATCCCAGAAGCCTTCTTTAGTGCTGAAGTCTAATACCTATACCCAGAGTGGTCACAGATCAAACGGGTGTGCACGAAATACCCGCTACTCTTTAACAGCCACCCAGACCCAATCAGCAACATTACAGATAAGATAGTAAAAGTGATGTAAGGCAAGCCGGCATTCTAGAGGTACGGAGGGTCAAAACAATCAACCACCATACGAAAGCAACACAAGATGCCTCGTCAGTCTTCTATAGGCTTGAGCTCTCATACAGAAGAAGTAACTTCTGACCAGAAGAGCCCGCCCAAAGGAAGGCCGAGTCTACAAGGCGATAAGGGCGCATATCGACAAACTCAGGGCCAGCCCAGTTCACAGCTCAACGCTTGCTGGCGTCGTCGACAAGGGCGGCCAGTTGCGGTTGAATGTCCCCCGTTTCCTGTCTGTGTTGCCCATCCTGCCTAGTGATCATACTGACTAACACTTCTTCCTCTCTTTCTGTTCAGCTACCCCAAGTTCATGGATGCTTGGGCCCGGCCCGGCTGGGACGGCGACGTATCCGAGCCTCCGTACGACGATTACGATATGCAGCGCGCCGACCGAAACGAGGCCTGCGTGATACAGGACGAGGTGGAGGAGCGACAGCAACAGGAGGAAGACGGACGCGAAGCCGGCGACTCGGTTGTGCGCATCGAACTAGAAGCAGTCTCGGCTCCAGCTCCCGCCATCCCTTTACCCGGGCCTGCTCCGGCCCCAGTGGGAAGCCTCGGCTTACCCTCTGGGCCGTCTCGGAGTATGGATGAGGCCGGCCCTCGTACCGGGCCGGAGGTTTCCCAAATTCAAGGCTCGCCGCCGTTGTGCCCGTTCGAGAGACCCGGCGCTGCGGGTTCGGCCCGCCCAGAATCTCATCGGGCCGCGCTTCGCAGGTCTCGCGTCTTCCAGCCCGGCTGCACCAAGATCCCTCTTTTAGTCGGCGGGGTAACCGTGTCACTGCTGATCTCGCATCACCAATACCCGGTACGCGATGCCGCTGTGGCGCTTGCCGGGTCCTCGCCCCGGCGGCGCGGACTGGTCCTCCCGACGCCCGACCACATCACACGCGAGATGCTGACCCAGTACAAGGCCACGACGATGCGGCTCGTGGAACTGGACATGGAGCATCGGCTCTGTGACGTCGATGTGGTCAAGTGCCATGTCTTGGGCGACGCCGAGACGGCCGAGTCGCGCACGCACAGAGGGAGGCAGATCGGCGCAGCTGCCCACGACGTGCGCGCGAGGCTGGTGTATCTCGACCGTGAGCTCGGAAAAAGGAGTTACACGTCCGGCAGCCAAGGGCTCGGCCTTGTAGCTGCGTTGTCCCTAGTGCCCCTGGGACTGGCCTCGGAGGGGCTGATGTGGAGCGGCGCGAGGTAAGCGTCTGTTCGTTCCGGTTCATAGCATGTCCAGGCTCTCTTTTTTGTTTATCTCACCCTGCGGCCGCTAATAACCCTTCTTCCGTAACGTTGATGTAGAGAGGAAAGGAGAAAGGGGGTAAATGGCTACGGCTGATGTCACGATAGCTTCATTCATTCCACCCTCTGTAACTGCATTATCATGTGCCACATCATGTGGCGTTTCACATTCGTTTCCCTATATATAGGACTTCACTTTATGCATCTTCACCTTCATAGAGCCTCAATTCTCCAATGCCCTGCTGTGTGCTCTAGCTCGTGAGAGCTGATTTACACGAAGCACTACGACTGTCACTATCTAGGTACTGATATGCATTCTTGTTTTCTTTCCCTCATCTATCCCCTCACTCGGTAGACCCTCTGCTCTCGTGCGTTTCCCGTGTCAAACCCGACCAAAACTTGTCCCTTTTCATCCCGATTTCTCGTGCCTGAGCGAACCACCGTCTTCAGTTGCCGCCCGGGCACACAACCTCAAAGCCGGCGCCATTGGAACGGCTGAAGAGTATGATCCTTGACGTCGGTGGCCTAATCATAGGTGGGACATGGTTGGTGTACTCGGCGCGGGCGCCGTCCTCCCACAAGACCGAAGCTACTGCGTGGATGAGCCCTTCTTCCTCGAGGGTGCCGCTCGCGTCGGCGCCCTCCATCATCAACTGCCGAAAGGCCGCGGCGTTGTTTAACCTGCACGCGCTCTTTTCGCAGGGCCGGTCGTCCGCGTCCAGCGCTACGAGACGCGCGCGGTCCACGCCTTGGAGACGGCGGCCTGGTTTGGCGCGTTGCCTGGGTCGAGGCCCAGGTACTCAAAGAGCTCGGGGTACAGTACCGGCGTCGCCGGGGTTGTCTCCGGGAGCGTCTGCTGGCGACGGGCTTGGAGCCGACGAATCACGGGGCAGATGCGGGTGCGCGTCAAGGTGATGGTAGGGCTGTTGCTGCCGACTGGTCCTGACTGATGCTTCTCTAGGTTATCCGGAACGTGGCGCGTCGAGTCCCAGCCTACATCTCTACCGATGCTCGAGCCGTACAGGTACAAGATGACCAGTCCGGTAAATACTACAAACGCCACGACCTTAAAGGGTGTTATCCTGGGCGGACCGCGCTGACTACGAGGGGGGGTTTGTTTTAGGACCTGGTTCTGTGGTAGAGAAGGCGATGCTTGACGTGGTCCTGGGATATGCGTTCTACCGCTGCTGTCGTCGCTGCTGTTGGACAGTATTGCGGTGCTATGTGACTCGCGGTTACGCGGTCGGTTCTAGGGTGCGCGATAAGAACGAGGGCAATGTGACTGCCACATGGTGGAAACGTCGTGTGGACTGGACCAAGGAATCTTAAAGTGAATGAGCGGTGCGGGTTGACTGTCGAACTTTGGGCACGGCGACGGATATAAAAACAACATGTTTCTTTTTACTTTGCCCCCCTTGTACATAGCCAAATAAACGGTCTAGTCGTTGATAGAATTTGAATGCCATTGGTTTTAACTTGCATCGGCTGCGTCTCCGTTCTTTGTCTGTGTTTGGAGACGCGAAGCCTATAACAAGGTGGTCCTTGTCTCGGTTTGGTGGGAATCATTCTAAAACCTGTCTATTGCTCTTCTTTCCTTTATTGAAACTTTGTTGTCAGGCAAGTTCGAACAAGAGAGAGCAACTCGCCCGTCTGTCACGACGCATCCGGAAGCCGTGGATATGATGTATCGCCCTCACCGGCCTCGGTTTTGGTTATAAAAGACCATATGACAAAGGTTCTCGTGAATGCAAATACAACTACCATTGCTCAGCACCATCCTTGGCATCGTCCATCGGACCGGGTCAGGGGTCAACGCGCTGTCTGAGATGACGACTAGTGTGCAGCGGGATGCCGAGCTCAATTCTGCTGTGGATGTCTTGTCCACCATGTACGAGGCCACTGATTCACAGTGGATAGGGCACCTCCGCGAGGAAGAGCTTGGCTTGTTTCACCTCGAGTTACAGCTTGAAGACTTTGCCGAGAGGGCAGGCCGCGAGCGGTGGCTGTCTTTGCCCCAGGTCCTGTGTCAAGTCCCTCTGGTAAGCAGTCTCGAAACATGCAGGGTGTCTGCAGACCGGCTCAGCATCTAGATGCAAGCCGTCCTCAGCTTCTTGTCTGTGGCCAAGGACTACCGGAGCACTGTGTACAATAGACACATGACGGCCCCTGTCATGCATCAGGTCAGCAGGTTAGTTTGCAGGCTAGGCGACGGGTTTGGCAATGTTGGCCTGCGCTTGAGGGAGACATTGCCCAACGCGGGCGAGGCTGCATCACCCATCATGGATGTTGATGTCCTTGACGTCTATCTACATGACCAGCAAGACGGCTTGCGTATGCCTTGCCGTGTCATTGTAGACGTCGGCTCAGAAATGGCAAATCGACGCAAGCAGATGAGTGACGATATGAAGATGCTGATCAGGATGATCAAGTCGGTGGGGCATATTCAGCGCAGCGTGGCGGATAACACACTCCATATGAGCCGGGGCTGTAAGGCGGTCATTGAGGACCTGGGAATGCTGATGGAGAGGTTGAAATCGTGGTAGGGCGCTCGGGAGGAACATATGCTCGTGTAGATAACGGCGTTGAGGAACTTTAGACGGCTTGTCGATACCGGTGACTGGACTGCCTACCTACCAGTGATGTGACCTTTATCGTCTTGATTGATGACATTAATTGCACCAAGATTGAGAGGGCAAGCATTGCAAAGCTGTGGTTGTGTCACAGGGATATCCGATCGGACTGGCAGAAGATCTGGCTCTGTGCTGCGACCGACCGTGGCGGTGGTTGTCACGTAAATGAATCCATCTAGGCTCATGGGTGCGTTGAGGAAGCATCATGTTATTGCGGCCGCATAGGCCGACTCGCGGGAGAGGACGAGTTCAAAAGCATAGAACGACCGTCATCTCTGAAGTTATACGAGGACAGATATCTACAGCCGCAGAAACCGACCTGAAAGACCGGGACTTTTCCTACGAAAGATAAAGTGCGACTGCAGGCCGGATGCTTCTCGATACGGTGTGTAATTTCACATAAAACAGAGGCGGGCCAAGTTGCGTCGTCAAAGCTGTTGCCCATGAACAAAACCCTCTTTATCAAGATGTTTTTGGCGACCTCACACGGCATGGGGACTATGAAGGAGACGAATTTCACAGTCATTTCAATTGGCCGTGATATCCTGGGTTTCTCAAAGCTATAGACGGCATTGACGAAAAGAGAAAGCCCCTATTAAAAGGATAGACCAACATGGTGCTCCCCATGCTGTACCCTTGACGATTAGACAAATACCTTTATCCATAGACGAGGGCAGTGTCAGGGGCATTGTTCAACTCATTATCCTTAACGAGGGTCTCTGGCCTCGTATCGTGTTTTGTAGAGCTTCTGCCGATGACGGCTTTCATTTCGGCCACCGGCCGGCCCGAACGACAGCAACTATTTCAATCAATAGGCACGTGGCTTTCAAGTTGTAACAAGATTTGAATTGGACTTTGGGTATCGATGGATGAAGATGATGGAGAGCAAGAGACGCCCAGCTTGCGGCCTTTTGTTTTACTGGCCTCGGCTAGCAAGGTCGCTGGCGAAGCCATCTCCGGTACTGTCTGTAGTGTGACTGAAGGCACAAGGGGTTTGACGGCCGTAGCTGGCAAGTTAGTCACCTCGTTGAAGCTGTTACGAACTTACTAGAAGATTCATCATGGCCATCATCGCCGCATAGTTTGCTCGCGGATCCGCCCGACCTTCTCCATAAGTACGTCAAGCAAGCCGCAGCCTAGCAGCGACTCTACCCTGTTGTCAGCAGTCGCCAAGGCTCCGGCGCCTAAGGGTACGCTATAGTTAGAGTGAAGTTAGATTTAGCTGGTGCTCTAAGCTGTTGAGAGTATTATCTGGTGTATCCGAATGCCTCGAACGAATTATCGCCGTTGAGACGGCTATTGACGTATCGGCGTGGGGTATGGCGGCCTTTCCTTCCTGACGACTTCGGTGCCGTCGCGCTGCATCAGGAAACGGACGAGGGATCCGACGAGACATACGATGGAGCTGACGGAGAGAAGATGTGCGTAGGTGACTTTCTGGCCCGCTGAGTGTCGATCATCTGCCGAGATTTGATGACGAAATGTCACAGGGTCGGACAATATCTAAGCTATGTATAGACATGTCAAATATATTCGAGGTTGGGCAAGAATACGTGGCCTTGAGTAGGTGTCCAGACCCGAATTCCTTACAGGTGATCAATTTCAACAAGGGTTGTGTGTAATGGCATCTATATCATGCGTCAAATTTCGTCAGCAGATATCCTCTTTTGTACATACAGAAGAGCCCGAAAGATCTGATCAGATTGAAGAGATACCGCAGTATTCAGCTTCCAATACTACACCTGATGCAACAGACGTTGCTGAAGAAACAAGTGAAATCAGTGAAGTGAGCGAAGCATGGGTCAACATACCTCCTCCCCCGTCGTACGACACAGTACAAAGTCCAGGCGCACAAGATCATTCCAACATAGAGAGGACAGTAGAAAGGTTTGTCAATACAGAGAGCATCACCAATTTTATCATCAGACTCACAAAGCTGATGGAAGATCCATCATACCCGGGAGGTGTTCATTCACTCTCTGTGAACTCTACTCTTCAGGATATATCTCATTCATTAAAAGGAGAACTCCTAATTATACGAGTTCCATGTCCTTTAAGGGAGGATCCTCCCACTTCGCAGATATCTGTTGAAGCAGGCTTTGATGTGCCATCTGCCTTAAGCTCTGTGAGAGGCACATCTCGAAGGTCATAAGGATACAAGATGAAATCAGATACATGTTCTGCAGACATTGAAAAGAGCAGTATAGTGAAGGATGTAGAAGACAGTGTGAATGAGGCTGTGGCTGAAGTATATAGTAACATAACCTATAGCAGCAGTGAAGATGAAGACTATATGGAGTAGAAGGTGTCGGATGTCAATTCCTAGAGAGTGAGGCTCCATTTGAAGGCTACAACGCAGGTTTCCATATGAATCCTGACAGAGAGAATGCAAAAAACCACGAGTGAGTGAGCCCATAGAAGAGTCTCAGGTCCAGCAGCACACCACATCCGATCCTTTACAACAGGATGTCCAGAATACCTGCGAAGCTCCTGCTCCGTCATTCAGAAGGCGTCGTGTAGTCGTGCAGAGGTGATGAATGACTACTATTGAGACACATCTTAAAACAAATCCTATATACCCTAGCAACGCTAACGCAGTTGTGCATGTCACCATACAGAGAAGCCAACTTGCATACAGAGCCCATCTTTACTCAGATACCAAGATGTCAGGAAGACAAGTCAAGTACGTCGTGTACAATAAGCTCACCGAACATGCTCATATGACAAATGATCTTATACGGAAGTGCACATTCAATGTAGGTGCAGAGTCTCTTATGAAGTTCAAGGATGACAAGGAGAAAAACAACAGAAAGGACAGCAAGAAGGTTCAGAATAAAGACTACTACAGCAAGTTTGTTAAAGTCACATATCCCGATGATTCCACGAGCTCTTCCATGATAATCCCAGGGGGTGTAATGCACCATGCAATTGAAGACTTCTATGGAACACCTTCTATCTTCCCAGGTATGCCTCAGTCATTTTGCAGGGAGATTTCCCTCAAGCTTGCAACTACCGGCCACAATCCTAAGTTCGCTAACCCTAGAATTGTCTCTGATGCAACCTATTAGTGGACACGAATTGCCCTCGATGAAGCATAGGAGGGCAAGGAATACATCAGAGTCGTTGACGATGACGGTGAGTCATACTTTGGCTCATTTGCTGACCTGCTCAATGAATACTCAACTTCTATGCTTGCCAATATAACTGCGGCTCTAAAGCCCAAGACAGCTGTAGATAAGAGACAGCCAATTAAAGGTGGTGAAGAGTGGAGAGCTGCACCTACTGTCTCCATGTTCACTCCATATGATGCTATCGAAGTGGCCAAGCCCTCCACTAGAGCTACACAGAAGAGCATTGCTAGAGACAAGGACAAGATGAAGTCAGGGCTTGCAAAGTTCAAGAGGAGGTAATCTTATAGCAATGCACCTTGAAGGATACAGGATTTCATAGCAGTATAGTCTGAATTTTAAAATCCACCAATGTGCTATTCTTTATCACATCATGGAACAACAACTCGATCTCTGTAAGGGTGTGATTGGAGACGATACAACAATACTATATATCACCAGTGATTCCTATTCTTCTGAGCAAAGAAATGGAGAAATTTAGATTAACAAACTCAGAATCCAGTCGTGTCTAACCCAAATCCAGCTCATACAGTCCATTCAGAAAAAGATCAATGGGAGTGATGTATTCAAGTCTCAAAAGCACACGTTAGCACTCTGTATATTGCTGCTCTTGAGAAAAGGCTACTGTGTGACTTTATCCGTACTCAAGAATGTAGACAATGAGTTCATAAAGCGATGTTGGAAGTGTATACAAGTGGTCTCTCATAATGTAAGCATTGAACTCTCCAATTGGATAGTAGAGTGTATGGAATCCAGGACACTAACGAAATTCGCAATGCTATTCTGTAATTCCAAGCCTGTACATCAGAGGCTTACAATACTAGGAAAGTTCATGCATGGCAATAGCGAGTTTTCAAATATAGGTGGGAGTGAGCTGTCTATGCAGAGTGTCTTGTGGCACAGAAATGATGCAGTATACAGAACTGCTATGTGTCATAAACTACTTGTTGAAGACATTGACTGTACGGACGACACAGAGTGACTTGAGGATGTAGTTGCAAAAATGTTCATGTATGGAGGAGAACTTTCTGCAACTATCCTACATGATGTATGTGTGAGCCTGCATTCATATACATCAGAATCTTGTGCAATACAGAATATGAGCTGCGTTCTGCTAAGGATTACATTTAAGCTTGTGATCTTGAATTCCTGTATCGGATCCTTTGAGATGAGCTTATCAGAGAAAGGTACATGTATAGAGTACCTAACCATGAGTTGACAGTACTTTGTAGTTCTCAGTATATCTGGTTTCTTAGAGTCATCTGAGATAAAGTGTTAGTCTGCATGTGCTGGTGCTGTAGAGTGAGCCATGCCAGAGAGTGATAGTGCAAAAGGTTATGTGTGGCTGAAGCATTGTGCACGTCACTGTCATCATGGACCTTGGGGATGACCATACCGAGACTGTATGAATTGACCTAAATGCATCATCTAATTCAGGCTCTTGATTTCCAGTTACTCCCCTCATAAAGCCTTGTAGTATATGCGACTAAGTGAAAGTAATTTCGCCTATTAGGTACTGCGAATGGTCATCTTTATTGCTGTATATGCTGTACACACTTGTCCGGTCTCTCTTCTTTTGTGACTGTGAGCTATATGAGAACTCCAGTGGATCTGGTGTAGAACTGATCTCCCATTTTGCCTTGACTATTGCAGCACGAGCTGTATGTGTCACAGCAGATATGCAGGACAACAGAGTTGATTCAGTACTGAAGAGTATAGCCTCATCGAGGGCCAATGACGAAGTAAAATCTTCATACTCTGATGTGTTTGACTCACTAAGGCATGTAGATGCCCCTTCCAACAATGTGCTTCTGTCAATGATACTGAGCGAGATAGAAAGGTGCGCAGATGAATCTAGGCGGAATGCATCTCGGCTTGACAAAGTAGAATCAGGCATACTTGAAGTAAGAGATGCCATTCCTGAGCTTTGTACTCTAATATCGGTTCAAAATGAAATGTTTCCTCTAAGATGTTTTTAGAAGGCACTCAGAACTCTACTTTGCCTATTCGTAGATCACAGGGAAGTAGAGACTAGTTCTACCAGGGCACTAGACTCAGCTCTGGCTACTATGCGTATGCTGCAATCATATGTCAACTTATAGATATGGTTCAAGTTCACATGGACATACTCTCTATTCACTATCCTGATAGTGTTGACTGCGACTTCAAGTCCATGCACAATGTGATACGAATTGTATGTACTGAACGATGTAAAATACCTGCCGTGGAATACAGGAATACAACAAATGTCAAAGAGAAAGATAGCCAGCCCTTTAATTTGATTGTACGTATTGATATAGTCTACCCATAAGGACGTTGCTATAACAATCTCTAAGTCAATGCTGTCTAGAATGTGCAATTCTATTCCTAGGTCTATATTTCAAGGTATAAAGTGGATACGTTAGCACTTGTGTCATATGGCCGGTTTACCGTTTGTAACCAGATGGATATACTGAAATCAATAAGCAATCCACTTATTGAGTCTGACACAGAAGATGAGCTTATTTGAGACGAAAGTTGTCTGATACCGAGGCTCTTATATCCTCTCGTGAGGGACATACACGAGCTTACTAGTATACAAAAGAATGAACACATAAATCTAAGACTGAAGGGGATTTAAATAAACCCGGTTCTTGATACTGCGAAGGAGTCCAAGGAATCAAAGAAATAAATTTCAAAATCTAGAAATCTCTTTGCTGCTGGCATGATCGTTAGACATGGCCCATATACTGGACTGAAACTTGGGATTGGTAAGCTCTTCGTACGCATCGTATTTCACATCTTCTGACTTTTCTGTCTTATATAGTTTGTAACGAGCTTGCTAATAGGACTTGTGACTCTGGAAGTCTGTAGTAAGAGTCAAAATCTTAAAGTATGTGGGGTTATGTTTTATTTGTGTATCACACCATGATGCAAAGATCCTTATATGTACAGTTTCGGCTGCCGTAAGATCATGGCCCATCGGTGTGTCTCCTATGATGGCCACTCAAGAAAAGCAAGTAGCCTCGTCTTGTTGGTTGGCTTTTGTTGTAAGGTCCGCCACAGTCCAGAGCCGCCCACGGCATCCACTAACGATCTCGTCGGTGTCTATGACCCCTCTACCCTTCTATTCCCAGCGAAAGGCAAAGATTGGCGCCTAACACGAAGGACTGGTGTCGTCAATGCTTGAGGAAATTGAATGCGGGCACTGGAATCCCAAAATATCGGTCGAGGGCGTGGGAAGTCAAGTAAGTCGGCAACCTGTATGGCGTTTTAGGGCAACGAAGATGTGCTGGTCAGATTGAGTTCAACGCAGAGTGCAGACAAGGGGCTCGTGGGTGCCCAACGAAAAAGGAGCCTTATGGGTTTGGCGCCAGCCTTTCAGACCGAACTCTCTGTCTCCAAAGTTTGCCTGCAGATTGATTGACAATACTACCGCGTCGCCAAAGAGAGGTACAGGCTCCTGAAGCACTACTACATCGATTCAAGGCGACAGACGGTGGACAAGGCGTTCTCAAGAAGCATCAGGTCACCTACTCCAACCCCAACGTCAACCCGTTCCGTACGTTGCCCAAGGAGTCAGTGGCCAGCATAGAAGCCGCACTATGTGGTCAGGATTCCTCCAGGTTTCTCTGGTTTATGCCCTTCACTTCAAACCTTCGGGGCTGGCTTAAGCCATTTTAGACGTCGTTTGGTGCTGCTGGGAAAGGGTTCGCAGGGGCGAGGCGATATAACAGATTAACGACCGTTGAATGTACGCCTGAAAAGTCGCGGGTGCGTTGGTCAGACCAAACGGCATAACGGTGATCCAGAAAACGGGAGTCGTTGCCGAAGTGGTGACCGAGCTCCTCCTGGACTTCCGTAGTCCATTCCTTGGAAACCCATCAGGCCAAGTGCCCTCCCACACGCCTTTGCGGATCTTTCCCCAGGGGTTCAGAGTGCGGCGATCACGTCTCTCGATGCCATGGGTGAAGCAGTCTATGCGCCATCACGAAAAAGGGAGACAATCATACAGAAGAGTCAGGCAGCGGCCAACGTACCCTGACCCTCGGCCTGGTGTGGCAGCTTTATGGATGACAACGCAGATGTCGAATTAAGCCCAGGAGATGATGAAGGCTCAGAGAAAGCGTCAATGGGTCATCAAACATGTCAGACGGAACATGCCCCTAAATCCTGTAGACATAGTTCGGAATCTTGAAATGAGTTCGTCGGACGAGGACACTGCGCTTCTCCGCCTCGCTCCCACGCAAGGTCAGCCTGCTCACTTTCGCCGCACCTGATCGCCGTGCGCGAGCCTATCCGCACCAACGGTGCCCCGCTCTCCGAGGCCGCTTGACGGAAGCGGGAGGCTCAATGAGGGCGAAGAGGCGAGCCTTGGGCCGAGAACTAAATGGAGCGTTCTTGGAGTCGCTTGAGTCCGTGTCGAAGTTGCGCGGCGTTTCTGCTGCTCTCCTTCGAGTGAATGTCCCCATCTATAGACCCGAATCAGCGACCTGCATACCGTCTGCCACATCCACTCTCTCCCTCACGCTGTGAGCCATCACAACAGCTGTCTGAGCCCGCCAAATCCAACCCTCAAAAGAGAGAGACGTCAAGAAACTTCTCGTACGAATCCTTCCTTTGCATGTTTTCTTTTCTGACATTCTTCTTCCTTTAGGTCGTACGTCAGCTTTATCTGTCGAGCACCTGGCTGTAACACTGCAAGAAAACAGACATCGTGACATCGGGAACAGCACAGCGACCATGTTAGTCTTGTGAACAAGGAAAGAAAATCAAGAGAAACTCGATAGAGAGAGGACAATAATGTAGAAAACATATCGTTGTACAAGTCAAAGCCGAGCTCTTATTCGGCGAGGGCGACAGCAGAGGCTATAATGATGACGTCGAGCTTTGGTTCCGCCACACGTTCCGCCGGTTTCGCTGCAGACTCGGAAATGTCGGATTGGGACTTTGACCGCGCCCAGTGGCGTTAGTTCCAAATGCCGGTGTTGGCTGCATGGTCGAAGTGTTAGTCAGAGTCGGTCTGTGTTATGAGACGTAGGTAGTAGGTAGGAGGAGCAAGCAAAGGAACACACAGTGCTGAATAGCGAGACAAATCCTTGCAAGTTCCCCTGCTCGTCCCTTTCCGCGCCAGCCCGTCGTGTCCCCAGGGAGCGGGTGTAAAGGCTGGTCAGAGGAAATGAAGAGCGCGACCAATCGAGGCAGTTGAGGGCGTCAAGGCAGGCTAGGAAATGATGATGACGACGCCAAAGCAGAAAAACAAAGACACCAGGAGTAGAGCTGAAGCGAGTGTTGGCGTTCTTGATGCGGCGGAAGTTGTCGCCACGCAAGCCGTTGACGTTAATAGCGTAGACTCAGCTAGTGACAAGCTCTAGGGTCTTGGCGTGGACATTGTCGAGGGCCCACAGGGAGAAATCACAGGCCAACATATATGTGAAGTCGCAAAGAACTTCTAGACGCAGCTCCCTCCAGAAACTCAAGGCCCTTGGCGGTAATGAAGGTGCGGACCGAGGAGGTTGACGCGATCAAGAAGGAATCATACTGGCATGTGGACATTTGCGATATGAACGTACATACTGTACGTGAAGGAGTTGACGTGATTGTCTGACGCGACACGCGGCGTGGCGCCAGTGTGTTTGTCGCGTCATCATTTTATGTATGCCCAGGACTCCAAGGACGGTATCCGACATGTTGGAAACGGCTAGGAAGGCGGTTGCGGCATTGAGGCCCAGGCCTTGAGAACGTCGAGCCGTTGGGTAAGGATGGAACGAAGTGGGGTGTGGTATGCTGACCAGACAGGGTCAAGGTTGATGATGGATGGATGTAGATGAGTGGATGGGATCGCACTCGATAATGTGGAACACTACCACCGGCTTGCTTCTCCAACATGCAACTTCAAGCTTTCCTTCTCCTAAGGAACCCTTTGTCCCCTGATACATCGCGGCCTGTTTCGCTGCACTGACTCCCTCCTGTCTCGAGTCAATCCTGCAATAAAGTGTCCCTGCATCTAGCGTCCTCGCGATGGCTTCATACTGTGAGTGGTGGACCTCGACCCTTAGACATTGGTGAGAATAGTCCGCTTGAACCATGGCCAGTACTCGTCCTCAATATACCTTGCGAGCAACTGTAACACCGCTACGACCTGGTAAACCCCCTCCGTCTTTTGGGTGGACCCGCACAGGATTCGACTATACAGCCGCGATTGGCCTGTTGCAGATCGTGTCATGGCAACAAAGTACCAGTCATGTCCTTGCACGACGATGCCGGGCAAGAAGACCAGTCCGGCTGCAGCTGCAGCAGAGGGTTTCGGGTCGTTGGCGTTGCTAGAATCCAAGTCCGGGGCCCCAGAATCCACAGCGGGAGACGCAGCAGCGGCTGCTCGGGACCGCGTGCGTGATACGAGGTCGTCCAACGCATCCCACTGTGCCAGGAGCCAGACGCTCATTTGATTCACAGCCTCGGCCCAGTCGTGTCCGGTGACCTTGGTCTCGATGGAAAGGGCGATTGGGCGCTCCAGCAGGGCGGGGTACTCGGTCTGGTTGACAGACTGGAAAGGGGAGGTGAGGGCCGCTCGCGTCAGCTCCGGGCAACGTTGCTTCACGAACACACAAAAGTCGACCTTCTTGTTATGATGAGAGACCTTGGCGCCGCGAGTGTAGTCGGCATGGATCTGGACCCCGGTGCTGCATGCATGTAGGCTGTGTTAGTAAACCAACCAACTGTATGTACGGTACGGTACGGTCCGACGAAATCGGAGAGGTTTCGCGTGTCACGCACCAGATGCAGAAGCCAAGGTGGCTGGAGTGCTCCAGCGCCGCCTCGAGCAGCTTGAAATGAACGGCACAGTTCCATTGCATCTCAAAGTGTTGAAACCCCTGACAATCGTCTGCGTTCGCCCAAATCTTGTTCACCGTCTCAATGGTGGGCGTCGGGCCGAGTTCATCGCGGCTGCTGCTTCTTGATTGTGCTTGGTTGGTTGAGGGCGGTGGCGGGGGCGGGGCAAAGGAAGATTCCTTGACCCATCTGAACCGGCGAGATGTCGCACGTTGTTGATAAAGCGATTCCTTTTAGAGAAAAACAAGAACCACACGTCAGCTCAGTCAATCCAAGGTATGGACGGGTTTTCTGGGCATCAGGAACCAAAACAACCTTGTACGTGTGTGAAATAATTCCGTTGCCTCGGGCCAGATCCTCAATCCGCGATACCACGTTATCCAGTTCAGCCGGGAGCTCAGCCTCGCCGTCAAAGCTCACAGACTCAACAGCCTTCTCCATGGCTAGAAGGACGACCTGTTTCCGGGGACTAGACTGCCGCCGACGCTTCTTGGTTGGCGTCCCCGGGCCTGAGCCGAGAGAAAAATCGCTTGCATAGCTTGCGATGGAGGAAGAGGCAAGGCTGCTGCTGGCTCGGGAGGCAGCGGGTGGTGGTTGCGGTTCGGTGCGGTTGCTTTTGGGCGTAGGGTCGAGGTCGAGGTCGAGGTCGGGATCGGGATCGGGATGATTTATGGACTCGGCGGTAGGTCGAAATCGCCTGGGATCTCGAGGGGTCAGGTCGACAATGATACGGTCCCGGTGATCGGGCATCTCGAGTGCGGATGCAGAACAAGAACTCGTTGCAGCGGGAGAGGGCAGTCGGTGCGGATGCGTCGAGGTCGTCGGCGGCGGCGTTCGTTTACGCTTGCGGGTGCGGCGGTTGTTGTCGCAGGCTGTCGTCACTGCCACTGCTGCTGCTACGTCTGGCGGTGGTGTGGCAGCGACAAGCGACGAAACATTGGGAGCAGGTAAATTGGCAATCCAGCTGATTATCGCGTCGTCGCAAGTCATCAGGGGCAATGTTCGTACGCGATGGCTGGACGTTCGAACACTGGCGGTGATTGATTGATTGATTGAGTGACTAACAAACAGGCGGATGGATACGAAAAGCTGTGTTTTCCTTGGTTGCCTGGCGACGCGACGTAACGCCATGTCACCATGCGTGGCTGCTTATGTCATTGCTGTGGCTGTGGTGGGCCAGCCAGCCATACTCCGTATGTTAGTGTCAAGGGTGGGCTGTGGCGGGGCATCTGAGGCGAGGCCCTGTCCACTTTACCGCCAAAACCCAACAGGATCTCACCAAATGGTACATTTATGTGGCGTAGCAGAGCTGTGGCGCGGCCCGGGTCCCACCTTGGACGAATTGGGCCAAATTGGCAATGCCACCGGGTAAATGTCGGCATCATTTGTGGGATGGATTTCCCCACACAAACCAAGGGATTTGGCTGGCACATGCATTTTACCACAAGGCCAGCCAGCCGCCGCAAAAGGACTTTTGACACGCAGAACCACTTCCTCTATAGAGTAAGCGCATAGCGACTTCTAACATAATCACAGAAGGGTTGTAAATATAGATAGAAAAAGACTATTTACTACGTGACGCAGAGTCACCCTTGGGTGTATAAAGACGCAAGGAAAATAGCTTAGTTATCTGCGAGTAGGGACGCTGCGGCGGATCATAGATATACATAGTACGATCCTGGTGGGGCAAACCCGGCCCAGCGGAGCCGGGATATCTATGTTTCGGAGCCGGAGCCGGCCCCACCCGGATCCGCAGGGGCACTCTGGAAGTTACCGCGAAGATCATGCTGCAGGTCGGTGAGCGCAGAGCCAGCGCTGCACGCCCTCGACAGTCAAGCGGCCCATTGACCAGTTAGAGGCTTGAAAGCCAGTGTCAACCGCATTGTCAGCTATCGTCGAGAGCTCCTAAGCCCTCATGTCAACATGGGAATTAAATATTGACTTGCGGCTCTCAGGGGCTGGCTATCACAAATATCTCGACCCGGGGTATCTTAGCCAATTAGATTTCTGGTCACACGCTCTTGGGCGATATCGACCCGTTCCACTACTTTGTCATTTCGCCTTACAGGATTCTGTCCTGGTACTTAATCTACCGCTAAGTTGTTGTTTCTATTAGTCTAGGGGAGGCTGAAGGCTGTCGATACGGGCTTCATCACCTTAGGGCTTGCCTTATGCTTCTATCGTCTTGGAAGGACGTGTGCTGATCAAATATGTAGCTTGTACTAGTACTTGTACCACCACGAGAGTGCTTGGAATTGTTAGCTTCCAAGGTATTCCAAGTGCTGCTATAATATATGACCTAAAACCGATCACTGAACGCTAGGGTCGGTTAAGTAAACACGAGGATCTTTCCTTGAGGCGGTATGACTGGCATTTTCGTACGAAGTCGTGTCTTGCGGAGATTGGCAGTGTTGTTTTCCTTGAAGCCACCCATTTAACGGATACTTAATTGGCGTTATGACGGGCAGCCAGAAGAAGGATGCCTAGACTACCGTGTGTAGAGACTTTGTTACTTACAGCTAGCCATTATTCTACAAGCATTTAAATTTCAGCTAGTCCGCCATAAGCCCCAGGCGGTAGGGTCAGTCGCAATATCTGGCGATGGTTCCCATAAGTCCAAGCAAGCAGGCATCAGCTAACAATCGTGGTAATTACTAATGGCCTCCTCTGACAGCTAAATGCCGCCCTTCTCCCTGTACGAGCGATCGGTCAAGATATATCGGCTCGTGGAGCACTTCATCTTTGTCAGGTCGTGGCCGTCTAAATAGAGAAAACTAAAGGCGATAAGAATAGCTTCAGAGGTTACGTCCTTCCCACTATAACGCCTGGAAATATCAGCGGCCCTCGGCGTTCAGGACAATCATTTCACCGCCAAGTATCGCAGTACTAACACGGATATTTAAAACAGCTGACACATCTGTACGTAATCAATAATAGGCCGGCCACAGATGATGATCCTCACGCCATGTGGTTCGATATGAACCGCCAGTTGGTAACCGTTCCGCTTGACTTCTAGGATCCAGTCTTTACCATTAGGTATACAGCGTTAGCTTTAGCAAGGTCACCTGGCTTCGCGGCGGCTTCTTCATGGCCTCCTTCTTGGTTTTGGTTACTTGCAGTAGATGGACCTACACTATTCAGACACTATCTTTGGTAGCCAGTTTTTGGTCTGCTTCTTGATGAGTTGCTGAATTGGGGGTAGATGCTCTGCATCAGGTTTATCGTCACCGACCGCCTCGAAATAAGTCTTCTGATTACGAACCTCATCCCCATACCGGATTGTCCATAACACGATGCTTATTGCGTGACTCCAACTTGACAGCTCGCTCACGCTGTGAGATGGATGACTCTCTGGATACGCAGACCATGTGTTGCGCTTCTATTATACCGCAGCAAACAGAGAAGGCCCCTTCCCTACGGGATTATTAAACGAAAGAGTAGTAGTGCATGTCTAGCTAGATCTATTTAATACTATTGTATTGGCTGAATGTATAAGTATTAATTATCTGTTCTCTACTTCTTCCTCCTGTGGGATAATATACTTACTTTTAATACCATCATAGCCCTTGATCTAGTTATCTTTAGTAACCTCTTTTTAAGTGACGGAGTTAATGTAATAGCTTACAACACGGTTTTAGATCTGACCTTTAAAAGTATTGAACCACACCTTCTAAAATTCCCGGCAATATCTGCACTAGATATATTAAGGGCGAGAGCTCAAGTTACCTTTCTAATAGGAGTGAATAGTGATAATCGCCTTCCTCCACCAACTCGCGCGACGTTAGGGCGCCAAAGGTTGCTTCGTCTTCGAGGAAGATTTCGCAAGTTCAATTACTTTGCGCAACTCTGCAATTTCCGTTCGCAGCTGTCCGCTTCTATGCAGCGGGAGCTTTCTTATTCGGCAAGGACCTACCTACAACGTTTACCATAACCAATTCTGCAGTACCAACATCCTTATCATGGTCAACGTGCTTACATCAACTATGCCTTCCTTATCACATGCGCCGCGAGCTCAAGCATGTCACCTTCTGTTTTGATATCCGTCATATCGTCAAATGTGTCTTTCTATGACCGGACCTCATGATCGAAATTTACCTGCCGTGTCAGGATGCAGACAGAAAATGACGGTTGCGCCCACGACCGAGGCCATATTGCCAATATCAAAGGGCAGAGCAGCCTCGACATCATCGGCGCCGGCAAGAATAATACCGTCCAAGAGGCAGATCAACTCCTTGTGGAGCCGTTGATCTCCACCGTGTTGGTGTCAGGTGCTATAGAGGGGTCAATTGAATCAATATAGAAGGTAAGATAGGCTGCCGTGACTTCACCAACCTTACGGATCACAGCTTCCGCTACGCTTTCAACTCATCTAGATAGATAATGGAAAAGCCCTGGGATCTCGCCTATTCGTGCTCTTCAGGCCCATAGAGCAAACCGCAAATATTACTGTACATAATAGGCCTGCCACGGTCTCGTCAACGCCGCCAGACCTCCACAAGGTTGGAGTGAAGGGAAGAGTCGCTTAGCCAGTACGAAAAGGGTGAGAAGCTTCGTAAACCGCATCTTAACATATTTAATAAACGGAAAGAGTCTGACTTGCTTGTGTCTTCTAGGCCAAACCCCAAAGTCACGCTGGCTGCCGTCGCTAGATGCGCTGACACCCCTCCCTCCCGAGAGGCCGCAAACGGCCTTGGTATCCCTTGTTGTTCGCTTGCATGATCCTTCCTCGCTTTTGGTGTCTACTAACATTAAGGTGCTATTATCTGAAATACACACAAGCAAACCTGATCTTACTATTCTAATTCTTCCTACCTAGCACGGTTTTAGTATGAAATAAAGGCGTCAAAACTATTAGAAGCTAGGAGGGTAACTAATTATAATAAGAGACCTTAATAGTACCTTAATACTGCGACTACCGGTACTATAGAGCGTATCAAAAGTTAAATACATTTACCCGTTTTCAATCTATCTATCGTTATTCTGACTTAGACTCATCTAGCCCAAGTCGACGTGCATACCACCCAGTAGTTATCGCGTGCCGAGTACCACGATCCCTACCGCCATCACAACACCTGCATCTCGGAGTAAGGGGCGAGAGAAGTTCGGGACCACAGGATTTCAAGAGAAGAAGCCATTGTAGGCAGTCAAGCAGTAGAGACAAAGGTGTGGGGGTGAGAAGGTCACATAGCATGTCACGAGGCTACCAGCGCCCGGGAATAGGCACCACATCTGCAGTTGATTGTCCCACGTCTTTCCTGTTGATTGACCCCCATGCTTGACTCGAACCTAACCTTTTTATGTCGTGGCGCCTTTCTACTCGGAAGTATGACTCGGCAGCCATCACAGTGTGTTAGATCCATGGCCTTGTCTGCCGTCAAACCCGCCTGCGATCCATCCATCCATCTCCATATCAACACTCGTATCGCTGTCAACAACACAAAGCGGGCCCGTCATAAAAATCGTGTCCTGCAGACATCTGACGGGCACAAAGCAGCAAAATTTGACCACGGCTTTAGCCAAGCTAAGCGGGGCCAGTCACCGGGAGCGCTGAAGGATAGATCGGTAGCGAGGTATCCCTTCAAGCAACCTGAGTTCAATGAAGCGGATTTTCAAGATGATTTCAGGCTCTTGGCTGTTTTTGGACCTGTTGCGTTTCAAACAGACATGTACTCAAAATGGGAACCCAGCTTTCTACACGATTCAAAAGCCACTGGCTGCGCTGATACCTAAACACCTGATGTACAAGTCCCCAGCTCAAACTCTGCAAGTAACCCTTGATCTGAAGCCGCGACGGAGCCTGGAAGTCTGCCTGGTGGGGGTGGGAATGGCGGGGTTGACCCAAGAGCGTATCATTTCGCGTATCTCCTGTTGTACTCTAGATGATGCACACCTTGGGTCCTTAGTGAATACTACACGTTCTGGGACTAACCTATGTGCTTGTCTAGGTATGGGCCTCGCATTGAAGCCGGGCTCAATCGAGCAAATCCAATCCCGACCCGGGAGAGATTTTCTAACGCGCTCGCCTGTCGCCGCCCAACCCTTACATTCTAGACAAGTTCTATCTAAAGAATTCTCAAGCCTATTACTGCCGGCTATTTAAACTTTGGCGATTTCTTCTTGTTACTATTCATAGCCTGTTTGTTTTGGTGGATTCTTCATGTCTTTTACAAAGGGACTCCGTCTTTGGCCTCTTAATTATTGTCAGCAAATTCAAAACCTGTTAGTATTTTTCTACCTTACTTTATTTTTACCTTGAACGTCTTGCCTAATGAAATGGAATCCTGGCTGCGTGCTATTACAAACGACCTCGCGACAACGCGTCTTGCAGAACCACACCCCAACCAGCTAACCCGACCACCAAGCTGAAGCTTTTAACCAACACCACAGAGTTACTCCCCTTTCTTTTCATCATTAAATACGCGCCAGTCTACGCGTACAACTTTCGTTCCCATCTACAAAGACATCAAACAACTTAGCTGCGTCTACCATGCGGCCCAAGTGTCTTCAGATTCACAGGGATCAAGTCCTTTTGCAGCAACTCTCACCCTCAGGCTCACTACAGCATGCAGACTTTGGACTTCGTTACCAAGGCCTACGGCAAAGGTAAGCCAATTTCCTCTAGCAGCTTGCCCAAGCTTGGCCAAGAACCAGGCCCAAGGATTGATTAGTTGCCGAGTTTCTGATTATGTCGCCTTGTATCAGATTGGTACAACCTAGTACGCGTTCTTCAACACAGATATTAATCACGCTAACAACAAGAACATGCCAATGTGCAAACGTAAAGCAAACGGAGTTAAGGTTAGGTGGCAGGTAAGTAATATCCCCGAGAAGATAAGCAGGGCGCTCTTTGGACTCTGCTTTCGTCAGATAGCTAACTAGGTAGAATGGCCAAGACCTGGACTGCTATTTATTGAGCTTATGCGTCTAACCAAGACGCAGGACGCCAGCATGATTATAACAACTTAAAGGGCGTATACTAACTATAAGTATCGTCTCAAATCATTATTGGTAGTAAGCTTTTCTCTTTACGCCAGGTGGTCGTAGTTCTTTCTATTACTCTGTGTCCGGTGCCAGTTGTAATGGTCCAGTCAACTAGTCTGACATACGAGAGGTGGCAGTAGTGGTTTGGATTATTTCTCAATGGTGTCGATGACAAGCATATTACCTTAATTACTTAGGTTTTTTGCAGATCCACGCAGCCAAAAGGCCCATTATAACCTATCCATGCTTGTTCCCGTATATATAATCCTTCCTCTAATCTGTTCTCTTACATCAATTCCGCAAGTTGAGCGTCTTTTGTATCTTGCGAGGCGTAAGCTTTTGAACGTACCTAGCCACTGGGACGTATCCAGGGCTCTTGAGTATGCAACAACGGGTTCTGGAAAAGCGTTCCAGCTTCAAAAATGTCTCTGTTGCCTTCAAAAAGGTAGTTGTCGATGAAGGTGAAGGTGGTCAAGTAGATATTAGCTAGGTTGGCGGTTGATTATCTGAGTAAGGGTGAGTATAGCCTCGGCGCGGTTCCAATCCCGTGTGACAGAAAAGGTCGAGAGTCGCCACCTGTTGAGAGATAGGAGTCAGTAATAGTGAAGGATCCAAGGGGAGTTCGGTTACTTAACATCGGCGGCCCTACTGGCAAAGAATCTTCGTGTTATTGCTGGCGAGAGGAAGAAGGGCCGACGTGTTGACGGCCAATAAGGGGAAGCCGATAGTGTCTCGAGAGAATCAATAGGCCTACAACAGGAGGAGAAACAACTCCTAACACAAAATAAATGTAACGGTCAGGAAGAAGAAGGTTGGCTAATATCGTAGGTTCCCAGTACCTTAGCTATAGTGGTTGCTAGTCGCCTCAGCTTGAGTATACTGGAGATTTATCTAGATTCTATTGCTGTTATCCTAGACACGGCGTATAAACTAGGTATTTGATGCAACTATCTTCTTAATTGCGACATGTTCACCTTATATAAAGAGCCTATAGGGCTTCTGGCCTTGTAATGTGTTTTAAGAGCTTCTACCGTTGAGGACTCTCACTTTAACCAACCCGCCCATTCGCGCGCGAACAACCCCACTTCAAGCAACGTACGTTGGGCAAGGTTGTCGCCAATGTTGTTCACGTACGGAGCCGCGGTTGAAGTGAAGTCTGATTTGGTAGTTGCTCTGCGTTATTGGATATCTAATACCGCTTTAAGAGACTGAGAGATAGCACAGGCTAAAGTTGCCGTATTGGGTTATTACGTATTAAGATTCATGTACTAGGTTAAGTGCACCGGACCGCGTATAGGGGTCTAGAGCATATTCTTTACCATCAATAATATAAGCTATAGGATAGCTTGAACCTTTTGGCGAAAGGCTGCGGATCATGCTGATGTAAGGGCTATGTTATTCTAGAAACGTGAGCGGCCTGCTTACGTATGGTTCCCTTCTTTCCACCATCTATCAGTAATGAAAAAGCATCCCTGGCCGTTTTTCAAGCTAAGCAAGTGGCTGGCTTCCACAACTGCCGCGTGGCTGCTTAAAAAATATCAATACATATGCATGTCAGATAGAAGATAAGACATAAACCAATAGCTGTCGTTAAAAAAAGACAATGCATATGCATGTCAGACAGAAGATAAGACATAAACCAATAGTTGATGTTAAAAGGCATTGCAAGCCCCTCACGCCATAGGCAGCGTATTAATCGGCTAAGGAAGATTGGTCCTTAGGGCATTCTCTTTTTTTCCAGCTTTTTCGCCAGAACCGGCGGCAGGGGGGAGCAGTAAACTAGGTGTGGCGCCTAATAATGGATGGAGCCTACGCCTTAGATACAAAATAGGATTAGCCGCATAACGTCGCGATAACCGTAATACCGAGCAGGAGGGATATCATAACCCCAACCATAGTTTATAGCTCAAGAGATGGTACACAGTTCCCTAACGTACACTTATACTTATTAAACTCATCGTTAGCATTAGTAGCAGCACGTCCAGCCTAATACACAACATGCGTCTTAGCAATGTCGTGAGCAGCCGTAACGGAATTAAGGGTAGTAGCTCTTCGCCTTTACCTAGAGATATAACGTCTCCTTCAGCCTGTATCTGAAGAACCTCATAGGTTTCACTGTACTAGGCGAAGGTTAAAAGACAGCCTAGACAAACAGCTTACGATAATAAGTTTGAAACTTCATTTTGTCTTTATCCAAGGGTCTAAAGACCGTGTTAGCCTGGTTAGCTATATAGCAGAGCAGAATGAGTTAAAGATAAGAATGAAGGAGGTAGCAAAACTATGTGAAGAGGTGGGTTCGTTGAGGAACAGCACAATGGCTTAAGGAACTTGTTCAAATTTGCCTCTGCAACAGGAAGTTTAATGACTGCGTTAATAAGAGGCTGAACGCCAAAGGACATAGAGCGAGCTGCAGATGAAAAGCCAGGCAGAGCAGGGTTCTTATCAACGTTCTTATCTCCAACATTGCTAGTAGGCCATGCAAGGCTTACCACCACTTCGTTCAAAGCAACTGTGTGGTATATCAGGGTTGAGTAATCCGCTTTGGTAATAATTATGTAACTACTCCTGGCCAGGCGTCTTTGGCTGCTGTGTAACTATATCTCAACATTTTCTGTCTGCCCGGACGCGCTCCACTGCGCAGAGATGCACCATGATGTATTTAATTGGACCACGTGGAAATGACTGGTGCCAGTAAGGAGATCTGCTGCGCCACTGTCTCATTCTCAAGGCGTACTCCAAGAACCTTTCGCCCCCTCCATGAATGCTGACAGCACAGTGGCTGCTGAATAAATTTGTTTTATCCCTCTACCCGGGGGGCTACTTCGATAGGTACAAGCTATTATTATCTATCATTGCTTGACCAAGAGCGTACGGAACCTTGTTGTATCTTTCATATCCCTTTTTCATGTGCTAGCATTCTGTCGTTGCAGAATGGAGGCCATTGGCGCGACTGCAGCAATCATTCAGCTTCTTGGAGTGTGTACGAAATGCGGCTCGGTCGCCACCGAGGTCATTCGAGCCTACCATGACGCCCCCAGAGAGCTTTCAGACCTAGTCTCGAAAATGGACATTATCCGCTTTCGAATCCAGCAGCTGACAAATACCCAGAGCGTTAGCCTCGGCATAGAAGCCTTCCTCCCCGATCTAATTAGCGACTACTTCATTGCCTTGCTGGAGACGCAATATCAAGCACTTCTGGATATTAAGAGGGACACAATATCGGCCTCAGGCTCAATCAGGGCCACCCAGTTTCGCTGGGCCACTATCGACCGGAGAAAGGCTCAGCGCGTAACGAAAGAACTTAAAGAGATCAACAAGATGATGGATAGCGCGATATCACTGGCTACTTTGTAAGTCTCCGAGAGCTTTACGTGATCAATAGGTTGGCTAATTGCGAAACGCCTAGTCGATTACTCAGCTTCCTACAACTGTCTATCAATACCGTAAGCGCCTCACAATCGGCTCTTCTACCAGAGCTGAACGCTCTTGTCGACCCTATACGCACTGAGCTGTCGGAGCTTCGAACTTTGCATGCAACCTTGAATGCAACTGTCCGAACAGCACATGAACCCCTGCAGTCAGGCATGACTCAAATGCAGTCATCAATCGCCAATATTGAACACACGATCACGTCCCACCCACAGAAAGATCGGAGAGTAAGTCGGAATGAAGCTTTGATCCATGCTTAGCGCGACTGACAAGATTCCAAGGTCGAGCCAAGAAAATCCCAAAAAAGCTCCCAACGGAGCTTTAACTACGAGCCTGAACAAGGGCGGTGTCAAATACAACTCAAACATCAAACCCTCCAAAGCCTTGTTGAACTTCAGAAATTTGAGACGAGTCCAACTTCAATCCATATCATTAACAGATTTCCTTTTGCACCGTTAAGACACAGCATGCATGAACCCCAGAAGACTGTAATGGGGACCGTCATTTACTATGAAAGCGACCATCGGAAACGGCTACGTCTTCTCCTGAGAGCCCGTTTGAGACTTTTTTGCCAGTACCTCGTCAACTTTGAGATAGCAGTCCGATTTTCATCTCGATACTGGCACATGATGCCGTGGATGGAATGCCGAGCGACCGTGTTCAACGTACGATCACGTAAAGCAGAGATTTTTGCAGCATGCCAAACATGGGATCTCGACCGAGTCAAGACCCTTTTAAATTGCCAAGAAGCGAGTATTAATGATGTCGATGAGGGACAGCATCGAGGACTTCTTGAAGTAAGTGAGTTATTCCATTCAGGTAATATAGTAAAGAACTGATAAGATTGAAGTATGCTATCGAGGGTTTATCCAAAAATGATACATACGACATACATAAGGCTACCAGCCTTGTGCAATATTTATTGCACAATGGCTGTAATTCGGATGCTTTTCAATGCACGGGGACCTTTAAGGCAGAAATAAACACATGGTATTTGAAGTGAGTAATCCCCCACCCCCATTTCCTCTACACAGATGAATACTAACACATACTCCACAGGGGACCAGCAATTACGTGTGCTCTATTATGTGGTGCTACCGACATAGTCAGGCTCATGTTACAAAACAACCTCAATTTCGAGTCTAATGGCTTCAGTTTCAACCCTGGACTTTACCTGTGCAGTGAGTCTAGGGAGACACTTTTTGAGCAAGCCCATCTACTACGAAGCCTCGGATTTGAAGATTGGAATCAGCAGGACGTCGAGAACCATGGCCACCAGCCTGCCTATTCTATAATACATGCCGCCGCAAGACTTGGAATATTAGAAGACGTCATTTACGCCATTGAAGTATTGGATATGGATGTCAATTTTGGGCATCATTTCTCTGCTCCCCTTGACGAGGCCTTATTCCAAGGCCATATTGGAATAGCCGCCGTTCTCCACAAGTTAGGTGCAGTTTCGAGATTTCAACGTTCGAGTTGGGTTCGCATAGGCTCTGTGTCCAGAGCCCAGCATTGGCTCTTACTCAAATACTCACGGGTGGAAGGCTCTCGACTTGAGCGGAGTTTCGAGTTGTCTGAGTCGGATGAAATCACTTCCTTGTATTGGATACGTATATGGATGACGTGGTCCCGCAACTGCCAAAGGTGGCACTTCGAGTCAGCGGTTCGCATCATACAGCACATACTGTTTCATTCAGCATGTCTTTGGCAACTTCTGGATCGCGACCTGTTCGAGTACTCGCGTCCTGGTTTACAATTAAGGGCGCATGATCTGGCTAGGGCCTGGAGCTACGGAATTCTTACATTGTCGCCAGACTCCAATGTAAGAACTTTTGATGACTGGTATCAAACGTTTGAGGATCATGATGAAACAAGAGTACCTAATGTTTCGGTGCGATATTCGTATGATGGATGGGTGGAACATGATGTGAGAAAGGAATCCGACTCAAACGACTACCCATTTGATACCTTTGATACCAATCTGGACCTTCTTGCACAGACGGGCTCGGATTTCGATTGGACTATCAAGGAGTCAAACCAGATTACACATTGTAAGTCTCAGATTCACCCTGAATGTAGAAGATAGGACTAACGTGCGCAGACCCAACCCTCCCACACAATACAGGGAAACCCAACGGCGGCGAGGGAAATAAATCCAATAAGTCTTCCGAAAACGCTTTCCGAACCCAAGAAATGTTTGATATCTGTCAGTCAATCACTAGCGACCAAGAGGGTCGCCGGCAACTCTCGCGGTACCCACTAGTAAAAGCCCTGTGCTGTGCCCTACAACTCAGCGGTTATCGGGCGGAGATGGACAACGACGGCAATATTTGGTACGACGTCGACGATGGAGACCCATACTTTGACTGTCTAGAGCAGCCTCTAGAGCCTAATGACTGGGAAGGGCCCGGATTAAGGTGTGAGATGTGCGCCGATCCGGAACGGTTTGGATTGGGCTACATTGTGCAAGAAGCCGAAGAAGGTCTGAGGCGGGCCAAAGAGGAACGAAGGAAGCTAGGGAAGGAACGGCCTTCAGATAGAGACTAAGTTAGGGCAGACTTCCTGGCCCCATGGGAACCAAAGCTGGAGTGGAGGGGCGCGTCTTGGGATAAGAAACTCGGCTCATCAGGAGAGGAGATAGAAGTCGTCTTCTTTATAGTAGGTGTTGCGAGCTTAACACCGAGGGGCAGTATGCCGCCTTGTCATCCGCGCGTCAACTGATACATGCTGAATTGCATGCTTCCTGTTAGCTATTTGTCTGAATTTCCCCCTTTGTTTTCAGAAGCCCGCACATTTTGTTCCTGCCATGGTTCACCGGTCAGACCCCTGCATCTGCCTAGCCTGTGTGTTCCAAGCAGGCCGTTCTAGCTGCGTGTGTAACAACAACAATGACAACAACGATAACACGGCAAAGTGCAAACGGCAAACGGAATTAACCGTGTCACTTGGCAACACTAGGACGATAAGAACAACGTGTCCAGATCACGGCTATCACAGCTCCGCTCCCCTAGAAAGGCCAATGATACGTCAGACCACTATTCTATCGGCATCTATGTATCCATCCAATCTCTTATCCAGCCAGTCAGACATACATACAGAAAGAATAGCGATGGAATTTCTGTGCTTGTCTAGTACTTCAACGTCATCCGCTTTTTATACGCTTCCCTAGCCTCTGACCATCCCTCCCCCAATCTGCGTCTTCGTCTGCCTTCTTGGACGAGCCAGAGGATAATCATGCCCTGCTATCGCTAAAGTTTCCGTGTCTAGCGCTTTGAGATCTGCTTCTATGATGGCTAAGCTGGCACACCTAATCCTATCTCGCTGGTACCTATCCCCCTCCTCCTCCTCCTCCTACGTCTCGCCTCTCTTCTCCACAATATCCGACGTGACGCCATCACGGCCCATTTACATCCACAAGCTGCCCTAAGTTCTTAATCTAACAGGAATTAATATCCCTCAACAGTACTCACGATTCGTTTGTAATTCATCGTATTGCCTGGCACGCTTCTTGTTAGCCTGATCTGTATCTAGCTATCGGTCCTTTTCCCACATCGCCCCATAACGGCCTTCGTCACGACCGACGGCACCTCAACCAAGCACATCTACCTTTATCAAACGCTTCTGCCCATCAAAACAACACACTTCTCTCTATCATCGCCGTTCCTCATTTCGTCTCACGCCATCCACCTCCCGGGATATGATGACCAGACTGGACAATACCGTCTTTGTCCTGATTCGCTTCTCTCCATCGGCGTATTGATCAAGTCAGCGAGAAACATACCGCATGCAAACAGATACAGGAACGAGCTTTAGCCAGGGCCTAACAAGAATCATGATAGTTCCGTATCCTGAGTAAAGCCCGCGACACCGGTATCTCCTCGTTTCCCTTGTGTCAATATGATGCAGAGAATCGAAGCTGACGGCTTCCGATGCCCTCTAGCAGTCCTCGATTATTGCCTCAAGTTCTTTGTTAGCATGCCTTGCCCTTGCTACCAACTCTGATGCTCGCCTTACTTCAAGCCCATTTCTATTTTTTCTGTTCGGTCCGATTTGCCAAACGGGGGGTCTTGGGTACGACTTGGCTACCCCTTGTCATGCGTGTTCTTAGTCTCGACGTCTTGGACTTTATGGGAGTACGCCCCGTGCTACGTACCGGGCAGAATACCTATCTTAGTTTGTCACCTAATCAGAAAGAGGCATCGCTAATGCGGAGATATCTCCTTAGGTCTTCACGATAGCCCCTCTTGCCCGGCAAGTTCGTGTTCCTTGAAGGATCAAATATGGAGGATGATCTCTGGGTCACACATTCGCCCTTAGTAATTTCAAAGATTAGGCTATAAAATAATGAGTTGATGTTCGTCCGAGGCTGAAAAGGCGGTGAAAACGATCTCGTGCATGTATTATTAACGGAAGCAAAAGGAACCATAGGCATTAGCGGCTACGGCGTCTCTATTCATGACAGACCAAACTCTACAATAGGTAGTTTATATCTATATATTATGAGGAGAGGACTCCTTCACTCTCTAGTCGAACTCTTTTTATCGTACCCCGCATCGTATTTTTCATAATGTATACCAACTATGCGATTCAACCTAGACAATATCTATTTCTACCATCTAAAACACCGGTTTTCTATGATCGATCACCCAAAGGAACAAGACAACAGTGCAGTAGTGAGCCCTCCCATTACGGATGAAGTCGCCACACATCCTAAAATCGGATCCTGCACGCACCATGGAGACGCAAGCTCAAGCACCAATTCTGGTGACTTTGCTTCTGAGATCCATCTGGAAATGTTCGGCCGCGTGCATGCCCCGAACGAGACCAACTCTGGCTGCGTCAGCGGCGACAGCACACCTATGAAAACGCCTGCTGTTTTGGAAGAGCCCAAGGAACTTGGCTTGACACGCGATACCAGGTCAACTCAGCCATCAGAGGCTCTGTCAATAGTAAATGCTCCAATTCCCACCACTTCTTATCCTTCACGCTTGCTGAAGCTTCAGACGGCTCCTTAACAGGGATATGTTATGAGATTGGAGGCGAAGGGATCGCCGCTGGCCCCCAATCAACCGTTGACCGAGCTTAATGTGCAGCAGAGTTACGTTTTGAGTGTAGCAGCGGCAATGCTACCTCGCCCTCCAGGTGGGAACAACAGACTGCTTCATCACGCGGTACACAAAAAGGCAATTTTCCTGCTTGGCTGGAATGTCGGTCGCTCAAGACTGGCAAAGACCATACCCAAGCAGTCTCTGAACCTGCTACAACCGTGTCTGAAATGCCTTATTCTGTGATGTGGTCTACTGGAGACGAACCGATGTCTCCAGTATCATCACCGTCTGTAACATCATCACCACTAGAGGACAGGTACGGCGTTACGGCCACTGACATCTGTCAAGCCGTCCTCGGACGGATCACACCTGGCAAAACAACAGCTCCTAGTGTCGAGCGGCCGTTGGGCAACCCGGCCGAACCTGAGCCTGAAGCGACTGTTGAGCGCTATTCGGCCAAGTACAGATCATCACCAGCGCCTCCAGGGGTCATCAGTCCAAACAATACAATCCATGTCTCTTCGGCGCCAAGCCTGTCTTAAGCCCCTCCCACTCCGGCCTTGTGCCGGTCTCTCAGGGGCAATGTTCCTGCTGGCGGCTATTCTGAGGTTTAATCTGATGTAGAGAGTGACCCTGATGAGGGCGTAAACATATCCCCTAATGAAGACCAAACACTTGGTAGGAGGAGAAGTCCCTCCGCCTCGCGAGGCTAGCTTGTCAACAAACGACGTAGAGCGTGTTTCCACGAGGAACCCATCAGAGACAGCAGTACCTCTAAAAGATTTTGCAGAGTAAAGAAAGATCGACTCATCTATCAAAGACTAAAAAAGGATCACGGCGAATCGCAGAGCACAAGAAGGGGCTTGGTGTGGTAAACCCTCTACGATGGGAAGACGCATCGCATGAACAGCAAAGTGCAGACCAGATTCTTGAAATCTTTGACGAATTTCCCCTACATACCACCACTTTGGACCGATTTGTATTGAAGCGTACCATTATCGATCATGTAGCGATATTTACAATTGAGTGGCAACAGGAGATTCCTTAACATTGATGCCAAGCCCCAGCAGAAGTAGCCCGGCCCTCTAGTCATCCAAATCCCGACTCAGAACTGGAGAGATCGCCGACGAAACCCTGGTCCTTTTCAGAAGATAAGAAGAAACTTCTACGCGATCTGAAACGAAAAGACCTTTGGTGGAATAAAATCTACTGCTAGTTCTCAGTTTAATTCCCGGGTTGATCTGTTGGAACACTGTAAGTTTATTATAGTACTAAATTGAAGCATTTGAATTGAGTCTGATTCTTTCCCCTTGACGCTTGTTTCAGGTGTTCTGGAGCTTGTGTAAAGTCAGTACATACTGATTCATCGAACATCATGTCAGCCAGCAAGTCCCATATGTTGCATCCAGATCAGTTCATGCCTTGAGGTGAACATTTGGGAATATGACCGCTGCCTGGCGGCACAGTCCAGCCCACATAGCCAAGTTTGCGTGGGCGTCGTACACAAAAGATAATTGAAGGCTCTCAGACCAATGTTTTATGGAATATATGAATCATGAGTAACATCTATAATGCTGCGGGCGATGATAATTCTGATACAAAGTGCTTGTTCACGGAACAATGTAAGTTAGTCACCGCGACAACAATGGCGATAATGATGACAGCGGCGGGTTCAGAACTGTATAACTCTGACGTAGGGTTCGGGTAAGTACAGTCAAAACGATCTATCTAGGTAGAAAGGGGTATAGGAAGCTAGGGATACAGTAATATATATACCTATCTAAGGCCTATAAACCTGCCCAACGCAGATATCATACGCGACACAAGCACAATGGGAATCCCAGATGGTTATTTGCCGCGGCTGATAACGGCAAATGTGAAGCCCCAGTCGCAGAGACGACAGGACGACGGTATTGGCCAGCCAACGTTAGCATGTAACAGCAATCGTTTACACCCGCTGAGCAGGCCGTCATTGTCTGGCGGTAAACGTTCCAGAGCCCAAACGGCAAGCCAGAAGGCCTTCTCTATGTGGCTAGCTTCCTCATCAATCAGCTGAATCAGAGGCCAGATGACGGATGGATTGCAGCTTGGTGAAGCCGGTCTCCAGCGTCAGCGAGGCGCTTAAGTTGACGTAGGCATACCGGACGACCAGGGTTAAGTTGAAGAAGACATCTGGGGCGTGGGCATCTAATCTGTGCAAGTGTTGGAGAAGGGTCTCGGGTAGGGAGGTATAGAGCCGAGAGACAGGAGTAACACAGGGAAAAGGGTTAAGCTGCTTAGTCTTGATTATTAAGGTGACAAAAGTGGTGGTGGATGAGTATCTGTGATTGGCGGTCGTGGCGGTAGTGCTTCTTGGATAGAATGAGAAGTAGTAGCCCCTGAGATACCCTGAGACTAACCGTCTGTATCAATCAAGCCTGGAAAGAATGCGGCTAAGGTAGCTATGGAAAATGCCATGATGACGGAAAAAGAAGGAAAATGGTATCAAGATAGATAGCTCGTCGATTCAGCAAGAACGTGATGATGTACAATCTGGTTGCCGGCGGCGGTGGCCACAGCGACAATGAAAGCTTTCTTTCAATTCAAGCACATCAGGATCTCGTAGACGTAAGAGCGCGGCAAAGGCGTGGGTGGGCGTCGTCTTGTCGGATTTGGGCATTGGGATGTTGCATACGGATAATTGGTAGATAGGTAGTTAGGCCCGGCCGAAGGTCAAGAAGTGAAACACATGAGTTCACTGTGCTGTGGCTGGTAGAGTAGGTAGGGAGCCACAGATAGCCACATATAGCCCGCTCTGTGGTAGGAAGAGAGGAAGAGATGGAGAAAGTGGAGACATATATTTCCGCTTCTCAAGCCACAAAGAACGGCCGTGGCGTTCGTTTCCTCTTCCATCGCGAGAGAAAACCAAAACATCAGCAAATCCGATTGTATATATCTCATGCGACTAGACCTTTCTGCCCCGAAGCCAATGAGGCTTCCCACGCAACCTTTCAAGACGAACGCGACAACAGAGTCTGCCCCGAAGCGCTCTGGGGGCCTCTGACGCCTAGCAACAGAAATCATCGGACAGAGGAGGAGGGATGAGTGGGTTTAGGTATCGTCACACGTAGCTTTGTCTACCCTGGCGTCAAACCTCCTGGGCCGAGAGACATCATGATGGACATTCCACCCCGCACCGCGAGCCAGAGACTACCAGACTCCAGGCAATTAGCCCGCTCTTTTTCTTCCACCCATCAAGACTATTCGGCACTGAAACCAGCCAAGTACCTACATCATAGGTAGCCCACAGCCGCACCCATCTCAACAATGACCACGCTGACTGACGCATAGACGCATGTCGACATTAGTAGATCCCTATCGCTGCTCCTTTGCAACCCCCGCCTCATCAGCTGCCAAGCCAAAGATCCTCTCGTAACTCGTTCACACGTCCTGAACCGCTCATACGGATTCCCTTAACACATGGCGCCATCCATCAAGCAAACAACTTGGTGCCGCAAAAGAATCCCCCCAAGGGTAACAGGTTGTTGCTCTACCGCTGCTAGGTATCTTCTGCCGCTCTGCTTTACGTGCTGCGGGTAGAGCGATTCTGAAGGTAGGGTGGCTGCCGTGAGAAATGTTCTAAGAAACCGCTGCTCGGCATTGCCGAATGCCGTTGCTAGCCCAGAGCACTGGCCAACACATGTGCTCCCCGCGATACGAGACACTCCCGCTCGAGGCTTCTCCGCTGTACCATTCTACCTAACGTGTACTCGATATTTCTAATGATTGACAAGAGCATCCGATGCCCCCCTGCTTTCCATTTCCCGATGGCTTTCGTGCCCCAAAACCATCTACAGCCCAGCCGTCCAATCCCTTGCTATGGGTCTCGCGTTACGAATAACCTTTACTTGTCGATACGTCTCTGACAGACTCGACATGTCGTCCCGTCGCGGCCTTCCTCTTGGCCCTGCTCTGAGGACCTCGATTCAGCCATAAGCCGTGAAGAAAGGCCATGAGGCCCCCTGGTTTGTGTTTTCCCCGGATGATGGGCTCACCGTGTCGCCGCAGAGTTGAAGACGGCAAGGCGATGGGCTTTCCTGCTCCGGGTCGATGGTGAGCGATGAGGGCATTAGTGGCTTCTGCCGGAAATCCGTCAACCTTCCTTCACAGGATGGCAAGGGGCGCCCGGTTTGACAACTAGATTGGTTGACACGACTGGGACGTCACTGCTGATGAAGCCTATACGGCTCGAGTGCTCGCTCATACCTTCCTCTTTTAGCTACCGTGAACTTAAGGCAGTAGAAAAGAATCAGTCATACCTGCCTCTGCAGATGTATGTGTGTGACAAAAACCGCTCAATTCTTTTGGGCGGTTTTGTCCCAAACCTGCCCAAGTCAGACTGGGCCAGGCTAGGCACTGTGGCAGCAGTGGCTTCCATGGGATCTGTGAGTTGGGGTACCTATACCTAGGTCTTCTGTCCGTACCATAGCAGGTACCCAGGTCTTTTTGTGCGCTAACAAAATGGCGCATCTGTAGTGTGTCAATTAACACGGCGCGTCAGGATCTTGTCCTGCCGCACTGAAAGAGAGAACGAGATTTTTAATCTTATGCTGCACCTAGTACGTTCAGTGAAAACCCTCCTAGAGATTCACCCTGACCACTTTTGTTTAGTTCTTGCTCTTCTTGCTGCACCCTAACCCTGCTGCCTTTTTCCCTCTTTTGCTCTCCGCAGAGCCACGACAAAAATGATTCACAAAGGCACACGCCACCATCTCCTTCTTCGTTAGACTCGTCCACGATTACCAGGTTTGCAACATACCTCCCACTGCTGCTGCAAGGCTTGACGCGACTGAGAACTTCTAACCTGACCTAGACGTCCGCTGCTGCTTGCTATCAGTCGTCTCTTGCCGACCCGACGCCGCCACGATTTACCTCCCGCATAACCCGCTTGCCAAGTTCGAGGAGCGCGTTGCAGAATCAACCCTTAGCAGCGTCTACTACCAATTCCAAACCCTTCCCACCAATGTGTTCGAGGGCGAGACTTCTGATCCCACCAGAGGCGTGATCAGACTCATCGAATGTCCAACCGAGAACATGATCCCGGTCGTCTGCGAGGTTGCCGCCCACCCACCTGCCCGCCCGTCTCCTCGGAAGACGCCAACACTGCCCAGCGGTTGGCCTCGCGCTTCGCCAGCGTCCAAGACCATGGTGCCGTCAATGTCGAGGCCCCGTAAAAGTGGGAAAGATAGCCCGACGAGGTTGGTCGTGCAAGGCATTCAGTCTCCAGAGTTCCCTTGCTTCATTGTCAAGGCCGCATTCGGCAAACGCGTTTGCGACGGCATGGAGAAAGCGCAATCCTACATTCTAGACTTAAAGGGCAAGATTCGCGTCACTCTGGTGCTCAATAAATATCCAACACCCTGACACCTCTGACGTTACTTTCATTCTCTCTCGGCAGCAGATCTGACCACGCCTAGCGACGCTCCCCTCCGAGTCCAGAACGCCCAGTTGTGCGCGACATCAGAGACAAAGACGAACAATACCAAGAAAAACAACAACAACCGGTGGGTGCTGTTTTATTGTTTGCGTCTGACGTTTTCTGCGTTGACAAGCCTGAGATCCTGGCCTACCTCACACGCCCATCTGTAGCAGAGGCCATGGCATATCGGTACGCTTTTCTATTCCTGCTCCCTCCTCCCCCCAAGGCTCTTTCAAGACCGTGCTCTAACGCCTTTTTACTAATTGAAGTAACAGAATACTAGCCCAGGCTGAAATCAGCCCAAGGCAGCTCCGTGACGTCTGCATATTGCCACACCGCATCCACCGAGAGCAACAAGGGGCCAAGAAGCATCGTGAAGAAGTGACCATTGGCAAGGAATGATGGGCTGCAGTCGCCAAACATAAACCGTCTGTACCTTAGAACATGGAACTTGGACAATAGGTGGAACAGCAAGCAGAAGAGGGAGTTTTGGCGTCGGTTCAGCGGCCTGCATGATGGCCAATTTCAATATGTTTGGCCACCACATGAACAATGAATGTTTAATACAATGATTGATTTAGTCATTTTCCTTTCCATGTTTTTGTTTTAAAAAAAAGAAAACACAGAATAGATCTGTTCCCCTTTCAATGTTTCCCTGGCCTTTCCACCTCCTGGTCACGGTGAATACATCACCAACTGCCAAAGAAGCCAATGCCGTCTGGCATGGTTCCAAGACCAACATTACAAGAGCTTGGGCTCGCTGGGGAAGACGCAGCTCTCATCCTCGCCTCAGATGAAATCCTTGTTCGATCTGGTTAGCAAACTGCAACAACGTTCCGGCGTATTGTGGTACCAGGGCAGAGCACCATGGTCGCAGACCTCACTGACTATTCACACCGTAAGGCGAGCCCCGTCATCAGCCAGACGCCGCTCCAGCTTGAACAACGCTGCTTGCGATTCTGGGCTGACGGCGGGTCGTTCCGAAGGTTTTTGCCAAGTCTGACAGACGCTTCAGGCCCCTAAGTATTAAACTCAGGTATTGTATCGCACGATATGGGCTCGGAGCTTTGGATTAGACTCGGACCACCTAAAAAAAAGTATTTCCCTCTTTGTAAGTAAGTAGCTTGCATTATGTGCCTTTGAGGTGCTATCGACTGAAAGGCACAATGCCGTTTCTGTAATAAAACTCACTACCGCCGGTAACACCGTGTTTTCTTCCCCCAAGCCCGTGTAACGATGAAGACGTCGATTGCTACCATTCCGGGGGCTTATGCCTCTCTTCGCGTGTCCGATTTCTGTTCACATAACCCACTTTCGGACACAGTACCTTGCCGCTGCAACGATACCCATCTGTCGCCATTCGGGCCAACTATGCTTCATGTAGCTCTTGGACAGCTGTTCTGCTTTGACCCTACGGGGACTGACTTGGCATCCTTGAGGTCCTGGATCTATCGTGCATATGTTAGACCAAAGGCACTCACACCTTGTAGCGCCTTACCTTAGCCGTCATCTTTCTTTGGGCGCTTTTTGTCGCCCTCCTCAAGCTGGCGGCGGCTATTCTAGAAGTCTGGTGGAGATGATTGATTTCTTCCTCGGTCCACACTTTTTGTTGATCGCTTGCTGGCTCTGTCATTTCGCACGGGGGCCCTGGGGATGCGCGAGGATGTGACGCCCATCCGGCACTAGTCTCTTTTGCTCTCTGAGTTGGCGTATCCTCGCCACTACCCACCAGGACCCAGCCCTCCTCGGTGACCGGATCGACCGCGGCGGTGCTGTTCATTTGGCTTCGCGACGTTTCTTCTTCCTTGTCGGGGGGGGGGGCTTTGGGTTCAAACGTTTGGTAGCAATGAAGCAACTTGGTGAGACTGGAGTTGATTGTGATTGGGGAGAAAGAAAAAGAGAAAAAAAACGGGTTTCTTTGCTGCTGGAGGGAGCTCTGGTATGCATGTCTCAGCCTGGGAGTTCCTTCCCTACGTGGGGACCAGATAGGTAGTTTGCAGTAGGAACGACGATGCTTCTTACCACTTGCTAACTGGGTTGCTCTGCTCATGGCTAGCACTAAAGTCTCCCCACGGCTTTTATATAATAAGATCACATAAGAGTCTTGAATTAATCAGACGCAGAGCAAAGGGTTAGTTAGGTGCCTGATGCTCTCGGTTGAACAGGGTCCAAGAAAAGCATCAGCCAAGGACTGGCCATGCATCCTTGGCGTGTTTAATGCCGGCAGGTCTTTTTGGACGACCTAACGAGCGCGCCTGCCTACCTGCAGTGCTAGGTCAAAAGTCTGGCCACACTCTACAGAATTTTTCTACCGGATTCAACAGTTTAGCATGCTAATAGACCAATAAGATGATCTTGACTCAGACAATATCAGCTTCTGATTGGGTCATCTTTCTAGCGTGGCCAGACTTTTGACCCAGCATTGTACATTGCGACGCTCTGGTCCGCATCAAAGCAAGAACTGGGTACCGGCTAGTTGGTTCCGCAGTGGGGCGGCGTCCGTACCTGCCTCTCCACAAAAACCCAAGAACCGTGGGCGGTTTTGTCACAAACCTGCCCTCCTCTGGGTTGATTCGTTACAAACCTGCCCTCCTCTGGGTTGATTTGTCGCGAACCTGCCCCAGAGAGCCCTGCTCACCGCGTGCAATTCTGCCGCTGTTAATAGTGACAGCTGGATGATGCCTCATCTGAGGCTCAGAAGTAGATTCTGGGGCGATTTGTTTCTATCGCCAGAGTGGTCGTTGTTCTTAATGTCTGTGGTGCCGCCCTTAACTATAAGAAAGCCAGCAATAGAATTTGGCATGACAGCTTGCTTGTTGGGTGTTGACTTAAGCCCCAGAAGTGGTGCTACTTTTTGCATACAAAAAGTAGCATCAGTTCCTTAAGGTACTTACTTCCAGACATCACAAGCTAGGTCGCTTAGTGGGGCTGTGGTGGGGTTGTGGTGGGATGTACCTGGGACCTCGAAAGTGGCATCTACGATTCGAACTTGTGGTAGGTGCGTCGGACATACAGAGTACATCCACCTCGTCTCCGCCTCCAACTATTCTAGGTATCCATTTCGACTCTGCACTCTCTCTCTCTCTTTCTCTCTCTCCCTCTCAGCCTTGACCAGCTTATAACATGCCATTACACGATACCTTGGAAGCCCTGAACGGCCTCGCAAAGCCGGACGGGCACGACACCATTACTATTACCTCCCTTTGGCGGCGGCTTCAACTCGAGTTCGCCGCTGAACAAGACACAATTGACCCGGAAAAATTCGCTCTCACGTTTCAATTGTGGGCTCTTGCACATGTGCATCTCCAAGTTCTGTCCTGGGCGACCGATGAGTCCCTTCTTGGCAGCACGTCCGTCCGACAAGATATCCTACGCCGCTGGAAAACAAGCCTCAGCCACGTCAACGCCTCGCACGGGATAATCCTTTTTCTTTTTGGTACCCACGTGCTTGGCTCCCGAGTTTGTGCAGAATCCTTCTTCAAACTCTGCAGCACCTATCCAGAGGTGAAAATGCAAGACCTCTTCGCTCGCTTCGCCGATCAACAAACCGACCCCAGGCACCGTACCCGGAGCAAACCCTTTCTTTTCCAACGTGCCATTGAATCACGTATATATGTCCCTAATCTCTCACCCCTCACATGCTTGTTGAATTGCAGCTGCTAACTAGCTTCTACCTGCTCTTTTCAGTAGTCCCAGCTCTCTTCAAGCCAGCCACGCAACCCCACGATACGAGCGCATCAACAACTGGTCAGCCAAAAGCCAAGACCTCCCGACATGATCCTGCCTCCGAAACCGATATTCAGGAAAAAAGTGTCACCTCCGAGAAAACCAAAAGTATGCGTCATCGCACTTCAGAAACACCAGAACGCTTCCGAGGGCAGGACCCGGGAGACACCAAAGAAGGCAAGGGCGAGGGCCACAGCCACAGCAAAGACGCGCAGTCCAGCTTGGCTTTGACTTCCGATGACGAGAACACCGACCTTGAAATGAGATATTCTACTCCGCCTCCCATCTCTACTGAGGACCAGTCCTTGGGACCGGTATCTCCTGACAATCTGCTACGCGATGGTTCGGCCGACATCCCCACTAACGAGGGCCAAGAGGATAGCAAGAGCGCATTGGGCAACTTTCATGCCCTACCTGCAGACTTTGGGGAAGACGATAACGATGGTGGCAGTTTTTCTGACTCCGATTCGAACAATTTGTTTGACTCCTCTCATGATAACATCCCGCAGTTGCTGCCATTTAGCAACAAGACTCCACGTCAACTGTTCCTGCCTCAACATAACATTGCCAAGTTATCAACGATCGCGGAAGAGTCACTCGCGAGCCCGCCCGTTTCAATCTTTTCATCATCCACGGAATCGCCATTGGCCATGGGTAGCAAAGTCCTCGTCAGTCGAGGAGCGGTTTCCCACAAAAAGAGATCTCTCAGCACATCCGACATCTTCGCACCACCGCCCAAACGACGGTTCCACGAATTGGGATCCGACAACTCGCAGCTGCCCATTCTGATGCCTGCACCCTCCAACACTTGTGCTGCAAATGTCGGTCTCGCCGACTTGGTGGACAGCATGCATCGTTTGGAGCCTGGAGGCCTCCTGAACGACTTCATCATCAATACCATGGCCCACCGGCTAGCGTCAGAAGAGGTTGGCATCGTCGACAGTTTCATGATTGCCAACAGGACCCGGACGCCGTCCGCGAGGCTCAAGCTCCAGAACACCATGTCTCGAAACCGTGTTTTGATTTTTGTCAACCACGACTTTCACTGGGTGTTATTTCTCTGGAAGAGCGTCGATGGGGTCCTCCAGGAATACAACTCGCTGCCAGGGTCTCGAGGAGTTCTCTCCGACAGCTACAAAATGGTCGCCGACTTCTTGATGTGGGTGCATAACAACTCGGAAATGGCCATCCATTTGGAAAGCCCTGCTGTATGTCTTGTACCCTCTTCCCACTCCATGCGCCCTACCTCGGTCAATTCGGAGTGCTAACTAGTGATCAAACAGTGTCCTTCACAACCAAACGGATACGATTGTAGGGTCTTTTCTATCCGCTTTGCAGAGTGCCTTGCTAGTGGCCGAGCCATACCAAGCGTAGTCGACGAATCACTCGAACGGAAGTGCTTGAGGAATGCCCTTCTTGTAACGTGGGACGCTGCGCTACGTCCTTCCGAGATATCGAACATCGGCTGCTCAGTCACACAGTCGCACGATGACAAAGTCATACAACTTCAGAACTACCACAGCCGGAGGAGCCATTTTCGAAAACTTCTTGCCCCTGCTGCTTCCATATACGCCACATCGACCGTGTCCCTTACCGACTTACGTCGGATAGCAGACCACGAGGACCGCGCGATCCAGAAGTCTATACAGGCAGGCATTATTGATTCCATACACGTTTCTCACATCGAGGCTCTTTCATCAGCAATCGGTGCTGCGAGCAAGGCCACAACTCTACTCGAGACCAGCCGGGGATGGAAGAAGATCAAGGCCAAGATGGAGGATCTCTTGTCCAGCGTTGCAGAAATGGCTGCGCCGGGCGACGTGTCTGCATTACCAGAGCCAGACCGTGCACGCTATCGTAATGTGGACATAATCAAGAACGCCGCCGACAACATGTCTGAGCACTGGGACGCGTGTCAGGAAAGCTCGCAAGGTTTTGCCGCCGCTCGGGAGGTTGCGAAAGCCCACTTCCTCTCCACAAGAGTCCAGCTAATCATCCTAAGCTACGCGGTGCGTAAGTTCAGGATGAATGACATGGTTCGTCTCGACGGGGTTTAGGGAGAAAAGATGTTAGTAAAGGGCTGCACATAGTTACTTTTTGAGCATTACTACTGGTAGGAAAGGAACTTTGCAAGGGATATCAGGCAGCACGCGATGGGATTTCGCAAGAGTGAGCATAGCTGCAAAGGTCCATAAGGAGATATTCCTAGAAATCAAGTAGTGAGAAAAATACCATGGATCCAATCAGTACAATTGGGGGCACAAGTCGAATGTTGCAGCCTTTTGTCATCGCCATGCGAGCGTTTACCTGTGTCCCCCTCTGGTGTTTGTTCAGCATTTTCAATGACCTAGACAGCTTCCCAGAGGAGGGAGTTAAGCCACATGAAAAAAGGAAAACAAAACAAATAGAGGGCATATTCCTCAGTGCTTATGTTTTTCTGCCAAAAAGTGGCTATGACATAGTTTTTGCAGAGACGGTGAAGCCTAACGTAGGTAGTAGGTACGTACCTGGGTACCTGCGTAGGAACCCGCTTTCCCTCACGTACACTACCAGGGAACCAGTCAGTTGGGTTGTTTTGACGTCAATCGACCCAGACCTGGGTCGATTAAACCTGGATCAACCCAGCCCCCGTGGCTTCGCGTCCCGTGGCTTCGCGTCCCGTGGCTTCGCGTCCCGTGGCTTCGCATCGCGTCGCGTCGCATGACGTGCCTTCTCACTCCGCCCAACTGACTGGCCCAACTTCTGACCGCCATCCGGCAGACCTTATTCCCCAGCCCACGCCGCGACAACTTCGTGCGAGGCGGGGCACCTACAGGCTACATGCAGCCTGGCTCCGCCCCCCACCTGCCACCTTTGGCCGGCAGTGCAATGTCATTGGGCATGTGCACCAAGGTTCCGCCACTCGTCTTATCCATCTTGAACATCTGGAACAAGGGATGACATCCTCCCGCATGCATCCTTGGACCCAAAAAGTACCGTGGAGTCGGACATGTTGAAATGCATGCAGCAAGGCGTCCGTCTCCCTGGAGATTTCTGCTTGGAGAAGCATGTGCGTGTCTAAACGGCTGCACTGAAACCACACTTCTGGAATCCTGGCTGAACACGTCCGCAGTCGCCCCGGTGGTGTTGAGAGAATGAAAACAAACATGCTGCATCTGGCCACAATCAGGGATCCGCCATGACTTGGAGGGACGACGGGGCATCTATCTCGTCGCCGACAGCCTGTCAAATACCGTGGCATCTGTCTGTGCTGTCGTTGAATTGTGTAGGATCAATTGTGTACCTATGCGACTTCAAGAGGGATAGCCATGACAACGTTGGTACCTTTGGTAAAAGTGCAAGGAGAGCCGAGCACCCACCTACCACACCGAGTACGTGCCTGGTGCCCACCTTTTACTAAGGAGACCCGTGCTGTTGCGCGCGCAGCGCAACAAGGCACGTTCCCCCTCCCGCCCAACGTCGTTGCGAATCAATTGAAGCTATTCACAAACTGCCTCCTCTGTGGCGTTGCCGCGATCGACTGGTCCCCTCATTCCGCCAACTTTGGAATCGCATCTTGTCTCTTCTCTAACTAACGTCTGCTCCTTCTCTAACTGCCGCGCCGTCGTGCTCGCTGTTCATGTCTTGCTTGTCTCAGAGAGAGAAGATTCCCGTTTAGAAACCCATATCCATCTGCCGGGCCATCGTTCTTAGGAGCTTCTTCTGAGTCTTTGTTCCATGCGGGCCCGCCCTTGATGCCGGTGTCTGCCGAGGATGCTTGCCACATGGACTTCATGGGGATTGTGCGTAGTGACAAGCAGTCGCGTGTTGATACGGGTCTTGTTGGGGAGAGAGAGACGCCACGGTAGCATCGCGGCGACGGTGGAATGTGACACTTGCTTAAGATGGCGACAACCGTCTGCAAAAAGTGGAACGGTGTCGTGAGTTGGTGGTGCAGTGCTCGTTCGCCACACCAGGTCAGCAGCTGCTTCATCCACCTGATCCATGAGGTCTTCAGACTCGATATGCTTGTAGAAATTCGCGGTTTTGAACTCCGATGGGGAATCGCGTCGTGCCCCGGCATGCTTGTCGAACTCGGCGGTTTCGAACTTCCGATGAAGGAGGTCGGGCAGATTTGCGGACAAGCCATGCGACAATGAAGGTGGGTCGGGTGTCGGAACGTTGGCGACGACAGAGTTGCTACTGGCCTCGCCTTGACGTACCGACAAAGAAGGTAGTGTTGATTCGCAGACGAGCCACGCTGAACGATGGGGAATCAATTGCGTTTTGCCTTCAGACCCAACGTGCTTGTGGAATTCCGCGGTTTCGACCTCCTGATGGGGAATCGCGTTGCGCCCGCTCTCGATCGGGACCTCGCTCTCCTGCCGCGCATGCCTGTGCTGCTCCGCCGGTTGCCGCCCCCCATTTTCCGTATCTCCTTGTTTCTGTTGATGACAGGAGTATTGCTGACAGAAAGAAACATTAGCGTTTGGTCAAGTTCATCGGATGGTTCAGCGCGGGGCATGCGTACCTGGCAATGATGCTGCCATGGAAACATGTCACGAGTTAGAGCGCACAGCAGGGCACATGAGAAAGGTAGGAGGACGCATGAATGAAGAAATCATTCTGTTGTGGAGGAGCAACATCATTGGGATGGTGGTCAGTGGTGTTGATGGGAAGTCTGCTGGCTGCCAAGGTGAAGAGGCTGTGGTTGCATGGACAGTGGGGTGAGTCACGCATCCCACCAGAGCAACTATGGCATGTCCTGAAATGAAGCGCCCACTCCACCCACGCGTCCCAGCCCCAGCCGTCCACAGTGGCTTACAGAGGCTTAGCTGCCGAGAGCCTGGCCAGGACTGGCGGTGTCTCTGACGGACGAGTCGATGGAGCGGAGGAATAGGATGAGGATGGGTAAATACATTCGATCAGTGACTCAATGACAAGATAAGCCTGACCAGGGCAGGCGCCAAGTCAACTTTCCCAGAAGGTAGCAGCTGCTGTAGGGTTTTCCTTGTCCCTTCTGAGAGAGTTTCGCCGTAAAAACGAAATTAAATCGCATTTGTAGATCCCTTCTATCCCAGGTGGTCGTTGTTGCAGCTGTACAGGTATACAATGATCAAACGTCGGAGCGCGCGAAGAGCCTAGCAACGTACTGATTAGCAGCATGGCCTGGCGTACCCAAGGGCATCAGAAGCCTACACCAGTAAGTAACAACTCAAGTTGTGGGTAGTCAGTGGGCGGTATTCATTTCTCGTCGATTTGAGCCTCTCTGCGCATGGTCTCGTTGCCCGTCAGGTTGGGTCCTTTCTCGCGCGGCACTCGTTGCTCATCGATTTGAGCCTTTTTTTTTTTTTTTGCGCGATTAGTCGCGCGAAGGGATGTAGAACCCACGTGGCTTCTGTTGCTAGGCACCATTTGCCCCAGAACCGCTTCGGGGCAGGTTCTTTGTCGGTTGAGTGGTCGTTAAAGAGGGTTTTCGAGAGGATGGCGATGGTTCTGGGGAGCTCTCGGTTGGTGTCGCGTGCTCGACTCGTCTATGTACACACTCAACGTATACACGATGCGGCTTGCTTGGGCCATTCGATCGCTTCGTCCTCGTTGAAAGGGCGGCTGCAGGTCTTAGACTCGCTGCGTTGCGTTGTGCATGATGATGAATCGGCCGGTATTTTCTATCCGTAGAGGAAAAGGAAAAAGTCTGCCGGCCGAACAGGATCAATTAGGGTGGAAAACGGGCAAGTGCCGTGTTTGTTGCTGCTGGGCTTACGAACAGTGAGTGCAGTCAGTACTGGCTGCCTAGGTTAAAAGTCTTGATACGGCAATGAGGATATCCCGAAAGGTTTTCTGTGATGAGCCAATGAGATATACGTCGATGGAATACACAACACGATGTATACCAAGGCCCAGTCTATAGTCATGTCCACACTCTTGATACACTGAGTGGAGGATTCAGAGCGAGTGTCCTTATTTTCTTGTCTGAATCGTTGGCTAGGCTGAAGTCTAAGAAAGTATTCACGGACAAGCAAGAACATAGTCTCCAGCAAGTAGAACACCGTCATAATGACGTCGTTCGCATCACGTTCCAGATTCATGTCTTGGCCTCGCCAATGAACAAAAGGCTGCTAGTAGGTAACAACAGCATCGGAAGGAGGTTCGTAATCTACAACATGATGGAGGAACTTAGCCAAGATACGCTTTACCCAGAGCCGCAATTGACAACAAGCATCCTTTTGTTCATCTACATATACGCTGCGTGCGGAAGTGTGTATGGGTTCGCGCCCAAACACACTCTCGACGTCTTTCTCGCTCAACATGAGAATGGAATGCAATGGACGACCTGACTTGTTTACCCTTTTCCATTTACAACCTATTACCTCGACTCCCGTCGTTCTTGGTCGCCAACTCAGTCTCTAATTCACTTAGCCTTCTCCAAGCATGTCATCATGCGCCCTGTCGCAGAGTCACCAATGGGTATGGAAAGTCGTAAGGAAAATAGCTTAGTTATCTACGTGTGGAACGCTGCGGCGGATCGTAGATATAAGATGCTGGTGGGGCGGGTCCGGCCGAGCAGAGCCGGGATATCTGTGTTCCGGAGCCGGAGCCGGCCCCACCACTCAATGTTACTGTTAATGGACGGTAGACTCGAGATGTGGCGGCATGGGGAATCTAGACACACTGCATGTATGCATGCACATAATAAGAACTGGAGCTTAGGTTGATGTCGACGTGAGAGGAAGCGATGCTATTCGGGAGAGTCGACGGCAGCCGATTTTGGACGTGCTGCTAGCATTTTGTAGGGTGTGTAAAGTGGTGATCATTTTGCTTGTTTTCGTAAGTAATATCTGCACCCATCCACACCCACGACCAACACCGCGCCGAGAGGCGTCCAATCTATCTTTATCCAACTCCTCGCCTCGCTTTCTCCCGCAACAGCGACAGTTCAAGTCGTTAAGGCCTAGTACTACCACGTCATCCAGTTTCGCAATCTCCACACCGTCAGCACAGCGCCTCTCAGGGGTACTAGTATCACGCTTGGGCTCCCCTCGTTAATCTTTCGGCTCGCGGATTTCATGGTTGGAACTTACTAGAGGCGGAACACGCGGGCCTGGGTTTCTTTACAGGTGTTTCTCTATATACGTCGGTTATGGTCGGAGAATTGAATGGATTGCCCCAGGCGCCAGCCAGCACTTCATTCTTGTCAACAAGGCGTCTGCAGAGCTCGGGGCGGGTAGGCAAGGATCGGCCAGGTCCAGTGGAAGTGTAACACGTGTTCCTACTCGTAAGGGGTGTTTAGATGAATCGGGCTATAGTAATCAGTCGATGTAGAAGCAGAAGGAAACATGGTAGGGTTGCAAGACGAAATGAGAGAAGAGGAGGCCGAGAGAGACGCTTCCAGAGATCCAATAGTAACTGGGGGCATCAATGACTTGCAGATGGCACAGAGGAGTGATCTGAAGTTAACCGGTGCGACTCGTGGTCTTGGTACTGTTACAAACCCCTTCAATGTCCTGGTGCAACTGTGAGTTATGGGAACGGCGGCAGCGGACCGGTCCGTGATGTGCGACTCGACACTGGGAAGATAATAGAAGTCGTATATCGGATGTTGTTAGACGACGAGCTTGGGGGGGAGGGCTGACAGGACTATATGGCGGCAAGACATTTAATTATTGCTAGAGGTGAGTTGTCGGGGAGACGGCGGATTATGAACTACTCCCCTGATCAACTCTCTGTTGCCAGCAAGAGCTTAACTACCACGTCTGTACACTCATAATGGCCCCCCGCGTGGACCGGTTCTTCCTACTAGCCACACCCGCCAGAGCGCACGTACTGTAGCATTCGATATAGCTGACTCTGATTAAGAGCCTCACACCATTGCTGGGATAGCAGGACAGGCGATGACTGGGGAAAAGTCTTTGTGTAATCGAGATTGTAGTCGGTTTGGCGGCTGGATAAGAAGATGAGCCGGTAAGCTAGCATGGACTTGGCTGTAAAATGAAGCAGGAGGGATAGCCGTAGTAGCTAAGCAGTCATGGTCGGAAGCATGCATGGATGAGAATTCGGGTAAAGGGCGGCGGGCGGCGCCGTGGCTTGTGAAAGATGTCGATGATGGGACAGCAGACATTCCGGGGGCTATGTGTAGAGTGTCGTCGCGATGGATCATAAACCGAGCAGATGGCGACATTTGAGGAGACGTTCGATTGTGCAGAGAGCTTCTGAGGCTGAGTGGACTGCTCTTGCTCTAGATCGGTCGGTCAGGTTTCGTGGAGTACATGAGAAGAATGTGAGAAGAACGGGCAATACTGGGTGGACCAGCCGAAGCGTTGGCGTTGGATTGCAGTGTTTCGACATGTTTAGCCGCAATCATATGGCGGCGTTGGGCATCGTCGGTCTGATTGTGCCACCTCACCTGACACAAATCACAATCATGTCAGGTCAGATTGGGGTGAGTACATGTGGCTGCCCCTGGCAGGGTTGATTGATGGTGCTGCACCTGTACGTTCCACGATTCACAGCAACTACATATCGCCACACCCTCGTTTCATTTCCAAGAGCAAACGATATTGTCACTGACGGGCGGGCTATGGATTGATTGATTTGAACGCCTCTGATTGTCCGAAGTCCGGAACCAAAACAAACAATCATTTCCATGGCTGGCTGGCTGTGACGGAACCAGGGTGACCATTCACCAGTTTCCCCCTCCCATTCATTCATCCCCCTCTCCGCCATTTCACTTATCGTTCGTTCGTCCGCTCATCATATCAGTTGTTTCCAGCAACCAAAGCAAGACGTCACGGCAACGCCCATATGCCTCCTCACTCCGACGACTGCTACCCCGTCCCTTGTGCAACCTCCCTACCCGCCGACTGCCACCCGCGCCATCACTTTACCGCACTTTGCTTTCCTACCCGCATCCCGCGTCTCATCCCAGAGCATGACGACACCCAATATGAAGCAACTCAGAACCTCACCCTGCTCCAGACCATCGAGCTTTGTTTCCATCGCGACTTCCTTGCCGACCCCGACAACCCCGTGTCCCTGCATCTCTCAGGCCACCTTCGCAGCGTCATCCAGTACCGTAGCCCCATCAGGCTTCCGTTGCCTGCCATATTCCATCCACAATATCGAAGGCATCCTCCAGTTCACACTCTCCCATGAAGAGTCTTTGCACCATTCGACCTCCAGTCCGAGATCCAACCTAAGTCCCATCCTCATTAGCCTGAGCCTAAGCCCGACCCTCAGCCCGATCCTCGGCCCGACCCAGCAGCGCTACTGCCCCAACCTCTTTGCCCCTTTCCATCCCTTATTTGTCTTCTTTATCTTGTGCGTCTTTTTTATAGGCCTTTACACATCCTAACTCTTCCGACAATCCCCAGCCGACTCTTACGCAACTTCTATTACCGCTCCTAATAGTACCCACTACAAGATCTACTTTAATAATACTGCTGTATTACTCTGCCTATATTACGCAATAGCCCTACTTAAGTATGCAGGCCGTAAATTTCTGCCATGGTGGTAAGCTACATAGCAAAGAAGTCTACAACAGAACTTAGTTGTGTATCTCACTGCTTGCTATTGGTGATCTCGGAGAACACATTGACCCCTGATTCGGCGAAAAAGAGACATCGAGCACGGTACTAAGATGGATTCATGGGTAGACGTCAGGGGCAGCAGGAGGAGTTGGATTCCAAGGAGCGGCATTGCGCACTAATAACCACGACGAACGCCATGCACTCATCAAGGCTGCTTCCATCTTCCACCGTCATATCCGGAGCTCAATAATCAACCCACAGCACCACTTGTCACTCACCTCAAGATTCCTTGGTCCACAGGCCTTGTTTGCTCCACACAAGGTTTCTGTCACGAGAGATATGATGTATAAGTGTTAGTTACTACCCACGTAACTAACGGTATCGTTTTGTTACGTGACAGGTTGCACTGTGTACGTGCCTTATAGTACATTGCAGACCACAACGTAGAACACGCAAGAGCCAGCCGCATGCTAGGATGTCTTTTAATAAGAGATACACAATAGGCATCCCACAGTCGAGTCAAATATCGTCTTCGCCGCAACAGAGCCAACAGCATCCGACAAAGACCTCGCGTGTTATAGTAACAATTGACTGCCTAATACCTGTGTTGCTAGTCAGACTAATGATTACCCAACTCTTCGGCCCAGCCATCAGCAAAGCTGTGGGCCGGAACCAGATACAATATGGCAACTCCCCCAACCTCGGGGATCTGTGGAAACCACTTGGCGGCAACGGCCCTGCTGTCACTCAGGCACGCGCTTGCATCTGCCGCTTGATACGCCGATTCCACGCTTGTCGTCCCGGGATGTCCCCAAGAGCCCCGATCTGTGACCCTCCCAGCAACACCAGCGTTATATCCTGAGCTCTTTGATTGCCTGAATCTCAATCCGGATGCCGCCCCGGGTCAGGTCGCTGCTCACAGGTTCGTCCACGTTGTCAGACGGTGGTAATGGCATCATGAGTCTTGGGTTCACGAGGTTACCAGAGCGAGGTTAAGTGAGTGAAGGGAGGAGCAAAAGAAGAATACATATCAATAGCTTAATGAAAGGTTAAATGTAACATTTGAACAAACGAAATCGCTTTGCGACACATTAGCCTTCACCATTAATCCATAGCTTGCATGGTCTGCGGCTGAAGCCACCGCACATTGCTTACCGAATTGAACTAGAACAGATTTTCGCTTCCCGCCGCTCCATATAACTCCCTCCAAGGCACTAGTGAGCCCAGGGACACCAGAGCTAAAGCACCCAAGAGAACAAGCCCTTAGCCGCTGGAAATATAGTCTCTCTTTTCAAGCTTGCGATCAAGATACACAAGTATTGTGCGCACCTAGCCCGCGTCCTAGCCAATTTGCATCTCTTTGCTTATGTGAGCTACTACGTCTTAATCTAGGGCCACCCTAGTGTCGTCCAAGACACAGCAATTGACCACCCTGCACTAAAGGGGCTGGTGCTCCAGGTTCAGGTCCACAAGCTCCCTTGAACTACCTTGGCATCTAGATTCCAACTGAGCCAGGCGTCTCGAGAAATTATTTTGCCCCATAGCAGGACCCGGCAAACGTAGTGACATCTCGTAACAGGCGTTAGTAACTGAAGGACAACAATCCCAGGATCAATAGTACAGGTAACCTGCTAACCAAGAATAGAATCTTAGTCATAGGATAGAAGGCCCAAGACCTGCGGACTAGAGATATATAGTTTTCTTTGCGTAGTGAACCTGCCGCGTCAGGTCTCAAGAAAGAGTACCTATAACAGGCACTTCGTTCGTTGGCAGTGACGGGAGAGCTACGGCAGGTGCATGACACCACGCCTTGGAATAGTTCAATCCCCATTCCAATCCCGCCGGTGCGGGTGACAATACCACAAATAAGCTCATCCTCACTAAAAAGCCGAGTTGGTGGAGGGGGAGTAAGGGTTTGGGTCTACTTCACCAGCTTGGTTAGACGAGCCGCAACATCAAGACGCATGCTGTTGCAGGTCGTCTGGTGAGGGACAGAACCTTATGCCTCAGTAGAAAAAGGCCAAAGCAGAATAGACCATAAGAGAGACCCTTTGGGTTCCAATGGTTGAAATGATGATAGAGATGGTCGCAATGAACTTGAAAATTCCGAGGATGATGTAGCCTACGGGTGGGAATTAGCCCCAATGAGCGAGAGACAACGGGGTGTTTGGATTGGTTAACAGTGTCATTTCAGTAGATATCACTTATGTAGAAAGACATAGAAGCTTCAGGATGGAGAAGGTAAGAGGATAATGGCAGGTTGCATCTTTAGTGTCTTGGCCATCCGCTCGTGAAGGCTAACACATCTAGGCGACAAGTTTCTTGTCCTGACACCTGAGGCAAAGCATATTGGCGCTGGTGTCCCTCGTTTCAGCTTTTAGGTTCACCATCGCCTTTCCACGTGTCTTGCCCTTGTTCTATGCCTTGATGAGGTCCTTCGTGAGGTTCTGCAGCTGCGTGCACATGTCGTCTTTTACCCCATCACGCAGGGAGTGGAGTGTTGTTGGCGACGGCATGTCAGCTGATCACGACAGAAGGCGTCGGAACCGTTGTTGTTCGAGGAGTTGGAGGAGGCTATGTTTGAGACGTTAGAGTGGAGTGCGCGAACGGTGAGCATGGGCTTGGGCGACTCGGGCGGCGCTATCACCCTCTTCTGGTGCCTAACCTCCCCCCTACAAGTACTACGACGTGTCTTCCAGCACAGATCCCATGCGGAATTATTGCTAGCAGAGGGCGAGGATCTTGACCGAGTGTCTCGGGAGCTGTACTCGCGTTGATTAAGATTCTGTTCGTTAGGGTGGAGGACTGGTTGCTGACGGGCTATGGCAGGCTGTGCCAGCTTTGGTTGAATAAGGCGAGGAACTCGCTCTCTTGGAAGTGCAGATCCTTGCTAGCCATATTGTGAGAGCTGCCACGTAGGCCGAGACTTCTGGCAATCTGCGTTGCTATTCTGGTAGCACTCCAGGAGCTCGGGTTAATGGCCTGGACTGAGACGAGGGGGCTGCCCTGAGAGCTCTGCCATCTGGAGGGAGATGTCGTGTTCGGGTTGGTGGGGAAAGAGAAATAATAACGGGATGGATAGAGAAAAATAAGTAGAGATAAGGAGAGAGAGGTAAGATAATAGAAAGGAGACAGAGAAGCATATAGCGGTAAGTCTAGAGACTGATTGAAAATAAGGGGAATAGATGCAGAAGCTAGACCACAGGTGAATAGAAGGAAAGGAAAGACATCTGTCGCTTAAGGACAGATGTGGTCCCAAAGCCGTAATAGACAGGTTGGGTGGACCTGGAAAGCCTAAGCGAACTAGGTTTGCTTGAGAGAGTTAAGCATGGCGCATAACGTTGTGTTGTAGAAGTGCACGCTAGGTAGAGAGTATGGGGCCTCAGCATCAGTATCAGCGTCAGCATAGGCGTGGGTAGACGAGCGGTGTTCCTCAAGGACATTAAGAAGGGTGGAGATAGGACGTAAAGCTACTGGTCAGATTTACCAATAAGTCATCGATAAAAAGAACAGAACAAGATAAAGTCGTCGAGGACTTCCAAACTGGAGGCGGCATTATCTCGTCTAGCTCACGGCAGGGGGGCGAAAAACTGGAGGTATGATTGAGTGCAGGACAACGATAGAAAAAGCAATTGCAAGGAGGACGCCTAGAGAGAGAGGTGTATCTTTGGAGGTCGGGAGGAGCGCAGCGTCGGGGCGCTAATTCGAGTTCGGCCTCGAGGTGGGCAGACTTGGGCGCGGTATCGGGGTCGAAATCGGCATGATGGAATGCTAAGGCACAGTTGAGACTTGGATTTGTAATAAGATTGATGTCGACGACATGGTGTATAGTATTGATTGTATGAAAGAGACTTAGAGGCAGGTATTCTATGGCAATTTTGACGAATTTAATGGGCCTGTAGTGCTGCGGTGGGGCGAAGTTTTGGTCAAAGGCCGTGTTGTCAACCTCTGCGTCTCTCTAACGAGACGACTGGGCAACAATATCATTGATACTGTTGTTAGCGGCAGAGTTGAGTGGACAACAGACGTGGATACGCGGGACGGTGCAGGTGTTGGTGCATGAGGCTGACTGACAATGATGGCGAAGATGGTGAAGGCGGTGGTGAAGCTGGCTGGCTGCAACTCTGGGGGCGAGTCGGACATTTCAAGTAAAGGAAAGAATTACTTGCGTCCAAGAGCAGATAGAGTAACGCAGGATGAAAGAAGAATGGAAGAATGATACCACGCTAAAGGCGCTGGTACAGCAGGGAAGAGGGGGAGAGAAGAAGCAACGTAAATAGTTGAGAAGTCGCGGAAAGTCAACCTCGTACTTTGTATTACCTAGGTGGGCAACGGGGTCTCCATATGCGCCTAGATATGATAGGACGTCGTGGTCAGTAGACTCCTTAGTTCGCCTCAACCCTTGGAAGATAAGGGATAGATGTGCATCTGAAGTTGATGTACCCATGTCGTGGCAGCAGCACGTAGTGATTAACGTCATGGTCTATATACCAAAGCTAGCGGTGTGTTTGGAATTCACTTCTCACTTCACTTTATGTTCACTTTATCTTTACCTTATCTCTCCCTTCTCTTTACTTTACTTCACCTCCACCTTCACTTCAACTCACTTCTCATTTCACTTCATTTCACTTCATGTTTACTTCCTCTTTAAATTACCTCTCCCTTCTCTTTACTTCACTCCACCCTTGCTTTACTTCCCACTTTACTTTATGTTTACTTTACCTTCAGTTCACTTGTAGTTACCTATCACTAACAATGTCACTTGCTCCGTTACTCAAGCCAACCACCCCTGTCGCCGACTTACTGGATAGTAAGGGAAATAATGACTGTATGGAGGCATAATTGCGTAGATTGTGTCCCCTTGACTGATCTGGTTTAATAAGCACAAGAGTTTCGCTAGATTGGGAAAAGGGAATAGGAATATAGTTACGGCACTTAACGACAGGAATTCATTTGTCTGTCTATAGCCAGGTCAATTGATGCATGCTGCGGTCTGGGTGTGCGTCTGGTTTGCTGGTGTAGAATGGAAAAATATGAGAAAAGAAGGAGAAAGAAAAGCAGCATAGGAGACTTGGTGAGTAAGGCGAAGGAGCCGAAGGAATGCAATCGTGTGAATTGAAAGGGCAGGGCGATATCCATGGCTCATGAGCTAGAGCAAGAGGAAATGCTGTTCCAAGCCCACATTACACATCATATGCCACTCCTTTATCTCCTAATTGCTTGCGGAGAGTTCCGCCTCTCCCGTCGATTCCCTTCTTTTGAATCCATGACTGACGCACGCACCTCTCCACAGGGGGCGCATAGACTCTTATCGTATCCAAGTATGCCATGTCATAACAGCATCACAGCGGTCACTACTCATCAATCTTCTTGTACGCATAATTTTCAGATACTAACCCATCACACCTTTTTCATAGAGCTCTCAACCATCATTCCCTTCCATTTGTCAACAAAAGAGCAGTCACTAGCAAGATAATCAACGGTTACCGCCAAGACTCAGTCAGCATCCAACGTCGTTAACCTTGGGTCGTTCCGGTCGCCGAGTGCATTTCAAAATTCCACGTTGAACTTGAAGACACCATACACTCGCCAGGAAGCTCTTAAGTCACCGACTCCTTCCACGGCTACGACCTTTGGCCTCCCCAGGCGAGGAGTGCACGAGTGTCGCCATACGGTAAGCCCGAGAAAGGGAAAAGATGCACGCAGCAACGAGGCAGCCGGAACCATCCGTTTCGATCCGCAAGCACGCTACTGCTTCCAAAATTCTGAATTAGGCAAGGGGAATCCAAGGAGATAAGTAACACGGGTGATAGCCTTGGCTGAGGTGAGTGGCGAACATGATTGACACGGGATATACGACTGGGGCTTTTGGACGTTGGCGGTAGGCTGGTCATGCAGTGTGAGGACGGATGAAGCTGTCGACGCTAGACGTGTCCCTGTTTGGCCAGCTTCTTCAGCCAGCACGTGAGGGCGCCTGATGCTTACCATTGGGGAGATGAGCACGGCAGCCTCTGGTTGGGTATTGGCGGTGAGGCCGTCGCGGCGCGGGGGGCTGCTGGTCGAGGATGTCGGCGAACTAGAGAGGCGGCGTAGCTACGCAAGTTGAGCCGGGGCGGGCTTGGATGGGCTTCGATGGGACATTCGGGGCTCCGATTGGGATGCGAGGGCTTCTGGGGCCGACTAGGCGGACGAAGTCGATGCTGCGGAAATGTTTGCCTTGAGGCTGATATGTTTGGGACTGGTGCGGCGGCTTGGTGGTTGGAGGAACACGGTTTCCGAAAGGTGGTGTTGGAGGAGAAAGGAGGGAGAGGGGAGAATTGAGAGTGCGTTTTGCCATGTTTGGAGTGCGTTCGTTGTGCGCTGCTGCATAGGTACCTACAGGGAGGTACATACCTAGGGAGGTAGGCCAGGCACCGTCCGTTCCAGGGCGCTGCTGCGAATTTTCGCAGGAGAGACCCCTGTATCCGCCCCTAACCACAGGTACCTACAGGTAGTGCTCAGCGCCTGCCGCCAGCTGTTCCAGGCCTCTACCCGCCCCTACCGTACTACAGGCAGGGTGTACAGCACCTACCATCGCTGAAGGCCATGCGCGCCATGTTCCGCTAGTGGAGGTAGGTACATTCGTTTGTACCTACCTACCTACCCCACGACCTCGGAGAACAACCAACCGTCAGAACAGAGAACAAAGTCCCGGTTTCAACTCCACCATTACAACCGTTGCATCGTCTCGCCGTCCTCAGTTCACCAGAACAGAACACACAATCAACAGACACTTGGCTTCAACCCCCCCGGACATACGTCTCCGCCCCCCACCCTGCTGGCCTCGCCTCTCCTCGCCATGCTCCTCCGCCGCCGAAGAGTCCGCTTCCGCCACGGCGAGCTGCCAAGCCGGCTTCGTTCCAAACCGAAAGACCAAGACGAGGTGAGAGGGCGTCAGTTTCTTCGTCTCCTCATGGACCCATCGCTGATCCTTCTCCAACCCCTGCGCTAGACTACTACTCCCATTAATCCAGCCTGCAGCCTCCTGATGCCCGTCACCGTGGCCAAGTCGACCGCACCGGGCCCATACCTCCGTATCGCACAAGGCTGCGACGACTCTGACAACCTTGCTGCATCTCTTGACCCATTCACCGACTGGGTTATGCAGCACATCGTCGCCACCCTCACGAGGTGCAAGCTATCTTTCTCTCCTGCTGAGCTCTGCGGCGTCCGCCGTCGACTCCGAGGCGCTCTGCAGCGTGAGTTTGGGGTCTGGGAATAACCGTCAACAAAGCATCTCGGTTGCGTGCAAGCTTTATCATCTTTGGTATTCGAGCCAACGCTCAGGAAGTTAGTACATAGGGGAGGGGAAAAGCAGGTAACCACAAGGAGAAGCGCGCAACAGGGGAACATTAAATCAAGGCACCATAGAACGAGAACAAGCATGGAATAATTAACTGCATCCCAAGGCTTCTTTCTGTCTCCATGGTGACGCAGCAGCTAGCCATCTTGGCGCAGGACCACCCAAGTAAACGTAGACACATACCCCTTTAGATAATAACTAGACAGCGTTGATATATTTACAATTGCAAAACCTGCGTCTCTGTGATGGACAATGAAGCTGCGTAGCCAAAGTCGGCCTCTTTAATTATTGAAACCGTTGTTTAAAGAAGGGAAGCCACATAACGTAACAAGGTAATAACAGTAAGCCTAGAGGCCCGTATTTTAAAGACCGAATTCGGACGAAAGCGCCCGGTTAACGGCGCGGATAGTGGCGCCTCGCTTGCCGGCAGAGGCGTTGGGTGCCCGAAGGCGGAGAGAGTGGGAGAGCTTGGCCACAAAGGCCGGCACCTCGACCTGAAGGACGGCCTTGATCTCGTCCTTGCCCTTGGCGGCCTGGGCGCGGGCGGCGGCGGTCGAGCGCTTCTTCTTGCGCTTCTTCTCCTTCTTCTTGTCCTCCATGGCCTCCTCCTCTTCGTCGTCCTCCCACTCGTCCTCGTTCTCCTCGGCCTGGACGGCTTGGAGGCGGGCGGACCGCCGGACAGGCACCGGGCCGGGGGTTGTGGTCTTGCCCTTGGCCTTGGCCTTTCCCTTGCCCTTATTCTCGGGCGACGGGGCAGGAGAGGGTGACGGCGATGCGGCCGCGGCAAAAGAGAGAGAGAAGGGGGCAGAGGGGGAGAGGGGGGAGGGCCACGCTCGGCCAGGCGCGAGAGAGGAGCGGCGGCGGGAGGGGCAGGCGGAGACGGGGACCAGGGGGGTGGCGCCGCGGCGGGGAGACTCGGCCAGGGTGGGCGCGGGGGAAGACGGCGCGGGAGATGCAGGTGCGGGTGCGGGCTCAGGCTCTGGCTCGGGTTCGGGTTCAGGCTCAGGCTCGGGCTCGGGCTCGGGCTCGGGCTCGGGCTGCGGCTGCGGCTCCGGCTCCGGTATGCCCTCGGGGGCAGGGGCGGGGACGGGCTTGTGCTTGGTGGCGGGGGCGGTGGGAAACCTCTCTTTGTGGAGGCGGAGGGCCCTGGCGGCGGCGGCGTCGGTCAGCTTGGTGACCCTCTCGGCGCGGAGGGCCTCGACGATGAGGCCGAACTCGCCCCTCTCGTCGTCCTCAAGCCACAGGGCGGACAGGGCGGCGTGGCGGCGGGCGGGGTCGGGGTCTGGGGTGGCGGCCAGGACGCGCTTGGTCAGCGACCATATGGCAGTGACGACGCGTTCCGAAAAGACATTTGGCGGGTGGGCGGCCGGGTACTACTTGGCCGCAGGCCAGTTCTCGTGCAGCTTCTCCAGGTTCTGGAGCAGCCGCATCTCGCGCGGGTTTGCCCCTTTTCCCTGCGCAGCAAGCGTCTCCTTGACGACGCGGGCATGCGTCGCCGTATGGTGTTGAAGGGCAGCGGCACCGATGGACGGGCCGGCCGGGACAGTCGAATCGGCCCAAGAGCCGATGGTGGTGGTGGTCGGAAACGACCGGAACGGATAGACGTTAATTAAGTCCTATTGTTGTCATAGTTAGTAGCTGTAGACGAGGCAGACGAGGTAAACCCTAACGCAGGTCTAAGGGGACGTATAATTGTAATCATGAGATGCAATATTGTACTGGGATCCATCTATCAGACATGACTTACGTTAATGCCGCCCTCGGAGGGGAGCCTGGCATTGTTGGCGCTGTTGCTGCTGCTGCTGGCGACGACGGGGGGAGCCATCGTGCTGATGCTGCTGCTGATGATGATGATGATGAAGCCGGCGGCGGAGACGAGACGTTTTTGAAAAAACAAAAAGCGAAGCGAAAAAGAGAGTAAACAAAAGGATCGTGACGACGGCCAGGGGGGAGAGGGACGGAAATCGATCAAGATGCGCACAAGGAGAGAGAAACAGAAAACAGAATCCAACGTGCGTGTACCAACAGTAAAAGTCATATCCATTCAACCAACAGACTACACAAAACAAGCCGTCCCCTGGGCGACCAATTCATATCGCTATCGGTGCCTTACACAGAGCAGAGAAGCAGACCACAGAGGCGTGGCTGTGTACTTTGCTTGTTCCCAGAGCAATAACCACACACAGAGGGCATCCATCCATTCAGGCAGGTTTCGGATCGCGAGAACCTCATGATGCATGCATGCAGGAATACACGGTACGCACTTTTCCGGGGATGAATCCACCCGGGGTTCGAGAACTGGTGGGGCCGACCGTGAGGCCGTGCCGGTCGAACGGGCCCGGCCCACCGTAGACAATCATTGTACGTTACTTACTCACCTAGGTACCCAGAATTGCGTACTGGAGTATATCCGTACAGAGATACTGGTACAAGGAGGATGGTTTCTCTTGAGGTGGCCAGGTACACAATCATGATGCATCGTACCACCACTGGCGCCTGGCGTTGCAGCGCTCCGCTGTGATTGTTCGCAGAAGGCCCCTGTACTTACTGGCCCTCACCGCAGGGGGGTGGTGCATAGCACCTATTACCGCTGGAGCCAGGCCAGGCTCTGCTGTGATTTTTCGCAGCAGGCCCCTGTACTTTCCGCAGTCGGACCTGCGACACAGGGCAGATGAGTACATACTTGTACGGGCAGGCCACACCTGTTCCCCCTACAACAGGCAGCCTACAGCACCTAACACGGCTGAACTCCTCCCATCAATAGGGGATTCGCGACTCAACTCTCTCCCGGCTGCTGCGGTCTAGTCAGCCATCCCAGGGCACGTGGGACTTGGGTCCAAAGACAAACATCTGTCCTGCATTGACAGTCACTGAGACCAGCCAGGCATGCAGTCTAGATGGAACCAACTGTCTGGAGACTGCTTCTGTGCAACCTCAACCCACTAGCGTCACGCAGACGTGACGCAGACAGCTAGCATCTAGTCTCATGGACTTCATTGGTAGTCGTCCAAGATATATTCTAAGCGGCTCGGACAATGGAATTGAAAGAGGAACTCTTATACGATCTGAAGGCTACACGGGATAGCAATTGATTTGCAAAAGATGGAGGGAAGTGGAAAAAGCACACGTCCTAAACCAGGGCTTCTCTAATACTATGGACATTTCAAATTGCGTTTAAAAAGGTATTTAGATTGTCGAGGTAAGCAAGATAAGAAGTAGCAATTCGGCGGATCAGCCCGGGCATATTCGGGGGGGGGGGGCAGGGGACGTGGAACACGTCGCAATGGTTACGGGATTAACGTAGGCAGTACAGATCCATATGCTCATGCAAAACTGATTATATAGAAGCGACGAAACGGAGGCCTATCTGAATCGGTTGCTGCCGAAGCAACTTACGGCCCTCTGGCTGGCGTTGTTGTTACTACTGTCCCGGGTTGCGCTTTGCGGCAGGCTTCTTCTATCTTCCTAGCAATGCGAACTGATCTGACTGCTGTAGAAGCAAAGCGAGCGGCGGCTATTAAAACCAGCCATTTTCTTTTCCAACTTAGACAAGTTTGGAGGTCAGTTGTTGATTCAATACGCCAGAGTGTTGTTCCGCCTTGCGGATGGCGATGGTGTTACGCTTTGTAGACCGCTCCCGCGCACCAAGAGTTTGCTTGGTGCTGAAATGCGTCCTATCCTGGGGGCGACGGCTCAGTGGTTTGTCTGTCCCGACCGTTTCGGCTCCAAAAGACGGCTTATAGGCTGTAGTTGCACCTGAGGACTAGGGGGATTTGTTTGCTGATGAGTATGGAGCTGGTTTGAGCCCGCTTATTTGATCACCAACCTTGCCCATGGTCCTCTTGGTGCGGAAATAACGCTGTTGCTGGTGGTTATAGTGTTGCGTTTCGGCCTCGGTTCTATTGACGACATATCCCTGGTGCTGATATTTTGGCGTATGCTGATCTTGACGATAGGGATGGCGATGGCGTCTTCAGGCTGGCACAGGTCGTACGAGGCCATCTTATTGGAGCGGCGTAAGGTTGGCGATGTGTAGGTCCTAAAGGAAACGCTACTCTCCTACTAGAGAGATTCCGCCGGCTTTCAGGCGAGCAGGAAGCATCCCGGTGCCCGCTGTGAGCACTTAAAAGAGAATAAGGAAGTAGTTAATATAGTACTTTTGAAAGTCCTTGTATATGGCAATGGAAACCATTATGACTAGCGGCCAGAGTGATTCTATGAGGGCAAGGATGCCGAGCTGTGCCGGGTTATCTGCTGGCGCTCAAGTAACAAAAACGGCACCTGGAAGTCGTGGCTTGAGCACGCTCTATCAGAGGGAGAGTATGGAAAGTCTCCTAGGAGCTGGGCAAAAAGAAGCCTTTGCCAATAAGATTTGCCAAGCTGGGTCTATCTTGTGCCGCGATGGTGGATCCGGAGAAGCAGCGTTTTGAGTCTCTTCTCCCTTCTCCCCGTATAAATAGGGAGAAGTTGACGACAGCCGGATAACATGCCCGGTGAGCGAATGATGTCTCATGGAACGGGCCGACGCGGTCCACAGGTCGGCCATGTAGGCAGAACGCGGCGGGCTGATTTGGCATCGCCACCGTGACGGATTGAGGCGAATTTTCTGCTCCCGTGCTCGTGCCCATATCATGGCCTTCGGTGCGGCGATTGCTTTTGTGGTGGTGGCCGGTCATTTCCACCCTCGCTGACAGGCCACCGGCTTACTTACTAGGGCCTGTTCTGAGTGGCTTGCTAGAGAGAGGCATCCCCGGCTGATGAATATTGGAGCAGGAATACCCAAACACAGCGGAAAATAAATAACGTCGGGAAAAGAACGAATCATGCCATTCCCTCACTTCAACTTTCTGTAACAACAACTCGAGAGCATAAAGGGTGACAGCCTTTTTACTCAAGTCTCCAACTTCACCATGCTGACCAAGATCAATGCCTTACCCAAGTCAAAGTCCACCGCCAAGAGGCGGATTCCCCAAGTTAAAATCCCTAGCCCTTACCTCCTCCTCCGAGGAAATTCAGCTCGGCAGAGACCAAGAGGCAAACCAAAGCCATCTCAAACACATCCCAAGAAAGCACCACTAGCCCCCTCGACCGCCATCAGAGCCTTCTCCACTTTTGGTCCGTCTTCCTCGCTGACGACGGTTTTTACCACCTTAGATGCCCTCACACCATCTCCACATCTCCAATAATCTATACGCACACAGAACTTTGGGCGAAACAAACCAACCATATTGGCACTGAGTACTGAAGGCGGCAGGTTGGCGGCGCTAGAAACGCAACATCCTGGTTCAACACATAGCGGGAGCGGAGAGGCAGCTGTATCTGGAAGATGGAAGATCTAGTCGGGTTGGTCCTGTCTGTCACTGTTGATGCTGGTGATGAGAGCCCTGGTGTTAGTACGCCCTATTAAACGTCGTGTAGGCTGTCTAGGAGATATCGGCCGGGCCATGCCGCGCACGCAGCTGCGGTGGAAGACAACGGTAGAAAAGCAAAGGGTCTCAATACGGGCGATAATATAGCGTAAAATTACGTGGTAAAAGCAAGATTCCCTAAACACGGACTTACAAATGTTGAGCCACCCCGCCGCGTACAATACCATGCTATAAGACGGCACATTGTTGTAATTAAGTATAAACATCTAGCGAGGCTACTTGTATTTAAATCTAGTTGATTCCACTCTCGTAATTGAGAATCAAAATCTAGGTAATCTTCTTCTTCCTCCCTGTATTTTTAGACCAAGGGAGCGCATGTTAGTTTCACACGGGCATCACTAGGAACTCAAAAAACGCGGCTACGTCGACACTTACAGATATTTCAAGGGTCCTATCGCAGAGACACTTTACGGGTGGCAAAATGGCAAGTGAAACGGCTTGAATTTCTACGTGTGAGACCGCAAAGTCCGGCCTGTTGATATACGCCCTCCGGCGGTGGGGCAGGCCGAGGTGGGGCCGGATCAACAGTCACTCCGGTTCTCGGCGAAGGCCGATCCACAAACTCTAATTGAACAACAAGTTGGTTCTTTAGTGACCCCTTTTCTTCAGAGTCTCTGGTTACATTGGGTAAGTTAGAAAAGAAAACAAGAGTATAGTGCGTAATATTTTATAACTCTTTACAAAGAAAAGAAAAGAAGAAGGATAAAGAAAACGGGTGCGTACGTCAAGAAGTCCTCCTGCCACAGCGCCCCAGCCCGGCCATAGGGCAGACGGTTGCGCGCGCCAATTTCAAGTCGGATTCTCTACGGTCATAGAGGCCGAAAAGAACTACTAAGCTCGCAGTATTGTACCAAGGACGACGTGGGCACTTAACATGAGGAAACTGTGCGGCTCTAGGGGGCCAGCTTAATAACCCAATGTCTTGACAAGGCTGCCGCTGCCTCACTTACGACGTCTTTGTATCTATTCCGTCTATGCAAGCGATAGATAGACAAGAAGAACATAGAATCCGTTAAATTTACCGACGAGACATGCTGTATTGCTATTGATATGGAAAAGCCTCTCATTGACGGACAGCCTCTCCCACTCCCGATTGAAGAGCTCAGAGTTCTGTTGGGCGCAAAAGACCACTCTTACAATTGACTCCCGCCACTTGGTGAAGCGCGTTGACTGATAATAATTCATCGTCTAGGTAGGAGTTGTAACGCTAGGAGACTGACCCTGTGGCAAGCTACCTATGTGCTGCTTCTGTTCCGGGCTGCAACAAGAGACCGACCTTGGATTAAGACGCCCCAGAGCTTAACGCAATAGTTGGGCAGCAAGTCATCAAGATGACAGGCCCTGCCCGCCGAATTTCCGTGGACCAAGAGCCCCCGCCGCCTGCATATCGAGACACACACAGTCTTAAGACCGCCTTTCCTAGTCTCTTTAATATAGCCAACCGGATGCATCCTTACTAAACTCTTCAGCACTGAGGTGTGTAGATCTAGATGGACGATTCTAGCACCCTTGTGGTTCCGTCTGACGAACTATCGTGCATGTTGCGGACACCTTGTTTAAACGATCTGAGACCTATGGATCTATCCTCAGTCTGTGACGAAGCGACCTAAGAATTGAACCATCGGAAAAGCGGTCCTTGCGATATTTGACTCATAATGGAGCAATGTGACGAAAACAGTAATCAATGTAGATAGCGTTCGGGTACTCGCATGCTACTAATATTAACTCCTTTAGTTAGTCTCGATACTGCTATAGGACGCGTAAAGTCATGACGAGGTGACTCAAACCAGGCGCCTTAATTATCATACACTTCATGTGTATAAACCTGACGTGGCTTCAACCTAATAATTCTCGGCATTCTCGGTGTGCATGCTCTTATGAAAGCTACAACGTGCCACCATCCTACCAAGACGTTCTTACTTCCAAACCAATAAACCGGTTTAATGCTTACGTTTATATAAGCTTAACTCTGCCCATGTCGTCCTCAACCTATTCGCAAAAAGTGTAAGTTTCAGCGCCAACCAAGAGCCGCCACTTTACAGAACGTAGGTACAGTCGTTTCAAATGTGATCAAGTCAGGAAATTGACGGTCAGCCAGGAGGAATAAGTAATCCCTCACGCTAGGACAAATATCCGGGGTATAGGATGCAAAGCTTGTTGTGGCTCCTAGACGTTTTCCTGAGCCAGGCGAGGAGCCATGATCTGGATTAGCACCCCTCAGGATCCTCGCTAAGCTAAACCAGTGTTTCATGGCTGACTCCCGCTCCGAGATCCCGCCAGCATAATCACTACGCAACGAGTCCCTTATCAAGAGATATCGAATAGTTGAACCCAGAATGCCACAATCGGACGACAAATATTGTTAGTCGTTCCCTGGTCAGCGCATGAAATAGGCCTGTGACGAATCCTAAGTGAAAAACTATGCTGTGGCCCATACTGACAGCTGTAGTGCGTTAATAAACAACAGTGCGAGCAACCCTTAATACTTCCGCTAAGCGCAGGACGCCGCACGATGAGCTCCGTCTTAAGTTCGTTATGCACCTACTAAATTGTAGTGCGCTCGCGAGGCACCGTACCTAGAAGCTTTTCTCATGAGGTTGGTTCGTGGGTATCTTCTGCTCCTGCACTTCAATCTAGGAATCCATTGTTTCTTATTCCCAACCTGTGACACGACAAAGCTTCCCAACTCAAGTGTCCTTCCACAAACGGACTCGATAGACTCTAACTACGGCTAATTTCTTTATTTAGAGTTCACAAATACGGCTAAGAACACTTCTATGTCATGTCACAACACATGGTGAAAGGCAGATAGCGCCCTAAACTTATTTAAGTCTTCTGTTGCTATCTCGCCTTTCTCTTTGCTATGAATAGTGCTTCCCCTGTGGCTGTTACTACTATTGTCCCTCTTGCCTTACTTGTTGCGCTTTTGACAACTAGTGTTGCATGCCGCGGCTTTTGTTGATGCCCCTACTCTCCAATATATTGCTTGATTCTGGTGGCTTATGCCGTCCGTCCTGCGGTTTTCTTGCGCACTATTTATTTAGCGGTTTACATGCAGCACACAGTGGACTATCCCCCTCCTTATATAGGTAGAATACCTAGACACCGCACAGGTAGGACGTCTTTCTGTTTAGGTGTGTAGAGTTAAATAAAACCACGTAGTTAGTTATTCAGGTCAATACGTAGCATACGCTTAAGATAAGAGTATTTACTGCAAAACTTACATGCGGTTTGGCTTCTGTTGTGACGTCCGCTATCGCTAAGAACCACTAGCTATTGTTCCTTTTCTTAGCCTCTAACACTTTTGTGTTTATGATCTAGAAATAAGTGGTCTCTAGATGGCCTGGTCTTTTGAAAGTCCTCTCTATAAGGCTTAATGTCACCTTGGACTTACAATGCACGTCTATATTCCTGCGGACTGATGCCTTGGGAAATTTACCTTGAGGCCGTCTATTATACAACCTCTTCTATCTTGGACAACCTTTTATCTATTAGAAAACCTCTTTTGTACGCGTGCAAGGTAGTACTGAGGTAGATTGAGTGGTAGCGTTACTTACTAGCCTGACTTTAGTCGTTCTGCTAGTTAATTAAAAGGGTAAATAAGAGAGGAATGCAAGGTTAGGTTAACCTTAGAGGGAAACATACTGAAAAGAATTATACTCTTTGAGGCCAGACCTGTCTGTGCCCTTAATACAGTCTTCCCTGGTGGGAGAGTCTTCCTTGTCATTAATGGCACTCTTGTCCGACATGGTCGGTGTCTGAGGTCGTTGGTAACGGCAGAGCTACCGTAAACGCAATATTATTATTAATTTATTATTATTGTGCCTGTTTATCTGCGAAAAAGATTTCAACTAGCCATCAGAAGTCAAGTTCGGCCTGGAGGTAAACCGCTTCTTATACAGCCCCGTTCCTTTCAGGAATTGAAATCCTGGAACCTCTTTTGACTGAAGGTAGAATCTAAGACATGGCGCGGTCGTCTTACGCTGTGCCTCTGCTTGCTGGAGGGGTAAGGCCTGCTACACTGTAACTATACCTAGGTTCTGAGGTTTGAAGAGCCTGGTTGTAGGTGACTAGCTTGATTTGGGAATACTTTTAGTATTCCCGACCTCCGGGGTCGCCGACATATTGCGACATTATAACTCGTGAAGGCCACAGGAGGAGGGAAATTGCGGAAAATGATGGTGTGGGATTTACTCTCGAGACACGGATTATGTAGAAAGTTTTCCTCTCTTGGATAAAGATTAAAACTAGTAGATACAAAATAATACTTACCTGAAAGTAATTTAGGCTTTATATAAGGCATCTTTTCTAGTAGTATACAAAGCGAGTTGATATAGGGAAGACGTGTGGAGAGGTGCTCGTTATACTTGGCATAAGAAACCGTCCTTTGCAAGTTGATGCTGATATTGCGTACGTAGCAAGATTGCTCTTAGAAACGGGTTGTATGCTGTGGAAACTATTGATTGATTAAGGACCAGTGATTTTGTCCTCCTTTAATGATGCCACAATACGTCCACGTCGAAGTCTGAATCTGGGTTTTTAAAGAAGCAGATCTGGCCGGGGAAGTCCCAGGCGTGGAATTTTATGAGCGATCTGGGCAGCAGGTATCACTAGATGGCCCTGCAATCTTGGAAGGTATGAATTGCTCCTTACGCCATGGAGTCGTTTTGACTACGAGCCGTTGACTCGAGGAACGACATCTCGTTAGGCGGTAACTTGTGACACACTACACTCAATACTAAAGACTTACCCTTCCTGTTCATTGGTTTGTGTCGGGCTCAAACAGAGAACATGTTATGGGGACCGGAAGTGGCGGGAACTCTGCCCCACTGCTACATCTAAAGTCTTTTACGCGACAAAACGTATAGAGATTCCGGATAGAGGGACTTTGGATTCTTAGCGATTGGCAAAGGCTGAACTGAAAACCAGTCACTAGACTAAAGGAAACTTCCGCAAGATGGTTTCCTCATGTCACAAGAGATATTATATATAAGTGTTAGTTACTGCCCACGTAACTAACGGTATCGTTTTGTTATGTAACACCTTACTTACCTAATTACTGTACATACTTGAAAGAACTACGGTGTCAACAGTATTGAGATTCACGGTTAGGACAAAAGTATTAAGGGTGTAAGACATAGCAAAATGCGACTACTTGCAATTTCTCAGAGGAATAGGAAGCTGGGTTAAAATACGTATTGAATGTTGGGTAAACTCCATTTACACATAATAATAATCGCTAGCTCCAGTCTCTTCCAGCCCGAAACATTTTCTGACATGGAGCACGGCTATTACAGCCATCAGAACTGCTGCATGGCTGCCAGATGCCTCTGCCTCTGCACGTCTACTCAATACGGTGTCCTACTAACAGTCACATAAGAAAAGAGTTTTACAAGTCGCCAGTATCGCCTGAAAACGTAGACAAGGCTTAGAAACAAGGAAAGCGATCCTGGGAGCCAAGAAACTTCTACTAAGCTTCAAGAATTAGTTGAATGTGACTGGCCTGTTGTTTTTTTGTTGTTGTATTTATCGCCGGGACGTTCCTATAGAGGACAAAAGACGCCCGGGGTAACGAACCTCAACAAATACATTACATGGTTTAGCCTGCCACGGCCACTATACGCATCCATCTCTATCAAACATGTCCGGGATTTTTAGCTTGAATTAGTCCCTGCTGTTAGAAGCCCATGGCTCATATGACTGGCCTGGTTCATATGAGACAAAACAGAATCCTTGCGAACTTCTGGAAGTCGGCACTCCTTCTTTCATAACTCGGCGTCTTCAAATGTCACGTCAGACGCTGAACAATAGGTGGAAGGGCCTTTAGCAAAATTCCTGGAGCAGAGTGGCAATTTCCTCTGTTGCCCTCTGTTTACCTCTACAATAGGAGACATCTTTGACACCACGAACAACAATGCACCTGTGACGTATCGCTCCCTCCAAGAGATCCCGACAGTCGATGGCTACATAGACTCCGCAGCTAGCCGTTGTCCAGTTCTAACGGGCCGCCTGCGCCGGGGCAGCGAACCGTGTTGTGACGGCCTGTCTGCGATTAGCTCTGTCACTGGCATGAGGGCACATGTCCATGGTGGTTGGCAAATGCGAAGCTTGCGGAAGCTGCGCCAGCCGTCGCTCGACACGCAAAAGATGGAGTCGAACGAGACAATAAGCAATTGATGTACCCAAGCACCTGGTTCCACCAAGACACACACACATCTTGCTGATAGTCGCACCTCAACACACACCTGTGGCGATGCTTCATTGCCCACGAAGGCCGCTGGTCTTTCCTCGTTGAGCCTGTAGGATGTCCTTAGACAACTTCATCTGGCCCCGTCGTCTAAGGTAGCGTCCGATCGATGCAAGCCACCGTGGCGTGATGCGCCATACGAGCTGGCTTTGCAGACGGAGCACACTTGGACTGTGCTTATTACTTAGCGACGTGCAAAGGCACACAACATGGACGACATGAAAGTTGTGCTAGCAAAGTCGCCCAAGTTGAGCACCCAGAATCAAATCGTGGACCAGTCTACGTACAACAAAAAACTGGCCCCATGAACTCTACCCATGGTGATTTGTTATGCGACATGACACGCGCCAATAGGCCATGACGGTACTACATCGTACTAGCTCCGCGTGTTTTGGCGATACGCCTTGCGTAAGGGTTTCTATCCCGGCCTTCTCGACCAAAAGATTCGTTTTGCTTCAGGACCTTCTCTTCTGATGGTATCGGCAGTTCTTTTCTGCCGTGGTTTATGGCCTCCGGTGGTTAGAGTTCGACAAGTATTTAGTGGAACTAAACGTACAGTGACATACTTCCGCCTACAGCCCACTCAAGAACTTTCCCATATATGCTTCAATCATCTTCTCTTGTCAGGTCATCTGAGGTGTAAATATGCCCAGTCTTAAATCTACCCGGTCTAGCTACTCCTCTTGATTATGGGCGGCTCTATGTATTTGTTTTTGGACTGGTCGTTAGATATGAATGGGTTTACGCCCGCGGCCTGGCTTATATTCTAACTAAAGCTCAAGTTATTGTTCATGCCGTTGGACATGGCTAAGGCTGGGAACAGGCACGTTCGCACCTATTGCCGTCTGTGTGGGCATATTTTAGTGTGTGTTGCTGATAATGGCCTGGTCATGTTTGTGCTTGTGTTTATAGCGTTCGTCTCATTCACCGCTATAAATCCGAGCGCTGTGTCGAGCTGTAAGAGGTCAACTGTGCTATGAAAGTCCAAGAGGCTTAGACATGGAAGAATGTCTGTCAATGTTGGATCCCTCGGGAATGGTATGAGGCAGGCTCAAGAGCGACTCAATATTACCGTCCATAGGCATGGGGAAAGCCTGAATGACGCATCCGCAACCGCAGTGCCGAGGAAGATAATAGCAGCTCGGACAAGGAGCGGAATTGGGACTGTCCTGCCAACAGTAGGGACATAATATGTGCGAGCCCGGGAGCACGAAACCTGCTCGGAAAGAGAAGCAGTCAATGACGGTCCAGGATCTAGAAACATCAATCGGATGGAACCCGATGAGCTCGCGCACCTGCTTGTACGTCGTAAGTTGAGCCTGGGCCCCCATTTTGAAGAAGTGATGTTATTGCTGGTGATCTGACTGTGTGATAGGACTTTATGACAAACAAGAACGTTGGGAGACGCTAGATCTCGCGTTTTATTCTGCCTCGCGCCCTGAATATCTTGAATGAGCGGCTTAATGGTATTATGTGCCTCGATGGAGTAAGAAAGGCACTGTCCGCGGCTCAGGCTCAAAGAACTGCGGACAATGCGTGATCTGGCGTCATAGAACAATCGGGAATACCCCTAGCTATTCCCCGTCCTTAACGGTTCGGGACAAAGAATACGTGAAAAGTGAGGATGTCTGATTTGACTGCCTGAATACCCTGCCCTTGGAATGTCTTATTCGTACTCGCTCGGCCCTTCACAGTCCGGCTGGGATACTATCACTTAAGGTCTGAAAAGCTCCGTCGGATGTTTTGGCGTGATCATCCAGTGTTCACTTCAATGGTAGCTGCTTCAACGCGGCAATGGCTAAAGGCCCTATTGGATCTCCAACTGCAAAATATATGAGAGGTGTATTGCTTTCGTTGGCTTGTATTCCAACTCGAGGCCCAAAAATGCAGTATCCTGCCAGTTGTAACAACCTTCAAGACTCACAAGAAAATAATCCGCTCAATCACTCGTTTTTCACCACATCTTAAATCCATTGCCCAAATACTATAAACTTATACTTCACTAATACTGCATAGACAAGCCGCATAACAGTTACCAGACAGAAACCTTTAAGCTGACCCACGCCAGCGCACATTCAGTTTTCAACAACACAGACTTCCCTCACTTACTCAGCCCTTTCCTCCCTCTTCATCAACATCTCCGCGCCCTGATCCCAAGTGTACGGGTCCTTGGTGTCCTTCCCCTGTAGAAAATAGCTCGTCATCTTGATCCACGTCCGCCAGTACCGTTCCCCCCCGCCGTCCTTGCGCTTCCCCCTCGGCACCTCCCACGGAATCACATCCGCCATCGGCAGCACAAAGCTCGCCTCCCTGAGCGTCATCATGTTAACGCCCCGCGCCGTGCGCGGAACCACCTGCAGGAGCAGCTGGTCCTTTGTGTGGTCGTAGCTCCGCAACACGTTGAAGCGCAAGTTAGACAGTACGGTGGGCGGCGGGCCCTCACGCGCGCCGCGGCGCCGCAGGAGCGGGCGGTAGGAGACGTCGTCGGATGGATCGGGGAGGCCCTTGTCGTCGGTCTCGCCGAGGTTGACGCGCAGTTCTAACTTGGTGAGGCGGTAGTCGAACCTTGCGAGGGAGTCGGGGGCGACGAGGACGCTGAAGATCAGATCTACCGGGACGGGGCGGTTGGTGGGGATGAATGCTCGGTATTCCACCGGAGAGACGACGAGGTTGAACCGCGGGAAGCTGTCGGCTTCCGGATGCGGTTGAATTGGAGTCGGCAGCGGAGACGGGGGCAGTTTGATGGGGTTTGTGCGGGAGAAACGCGCGAGCTGGACTGGTTGGGCGAGGGCCCTTGGCGTTGCGACCGGGAGTGGTGTTTTAGGTTTGTATTTGTGGGATGGGAATGTCGGAGGGTGGAAGCGGAATCGGGACGTACGATTCTCCGGTTTGCTCAAATCGTTGACATGCTCCCAGTCCGACAGGGTTGAGTCCTCGGAGAGCCTAGGGATCGGCTCGATGACCAGCGTGTAGATGGGCTCGTTGAGCTGGAGAGCGAACACGGCCGACGTCGCCATCGTTTCGACGTATTGATCCCTGTCAGAAGTGTGGTCCATCTCCCGCGCGAGCACCTCATGGATCTTGCGGGCATACTCGACAACGCGCATGGTGCGAGACGACCAGTCAAACAGGTCTGCCATGGGGTAGCGCTTTGCTCCGCCGCCCAGCCAGCCGCCCCTCTTCACAGGATCCTTCTCAACCTTCTTGTCGTCCTCGGCGGCGTAGATCTTCTGGTGCTCAATCTCAATCTCGTCCCGTACCGTGCCCCCTTCGCCCGGCTCGTTCTTGAGCAAAGCTGCCGCAACCACGAACGTCTGTTGGTGTGCTGGCAGGGTAAATTTGAGGCTTACCAGCCTGGGTGGTTCGCGGTCGAACAACACAAGCATAACGTCCGACGCGAGCCTCCGCTGAACCAAGATTGGTGCCGTGGGCTTGATATTACCCCAATCACTGCCACGCGTGTGAAACTGTTCTTCAGACACTGCGCTGACTGCAAAGTCCGGGAACTGGACCAAAAGCTGACTGCGTATGATGAAGCCGTACGTCGGCAACTGCTGGCAGTAGCCCAAGCCCTTGATGGGAGTGGCGAGGTACTCATTCAGTCGGGCCTTGATGGCGCTGCGGCAAAAGTCCTCCGCTGGGTCGTCCGTAACGTGATTAGCAAGACTCAGAGCACCGTCAACCATGGCGTCTGTCCAATTCTCGTCGACATGGAAAAAGCGAAGCGTTTCCTCAGGAAGATGTGACGGGTCCGTGAGTAAGTAATGAGATGGAATGCCGGCGAGATGAAGTTTATCAAGAATCCATTCTTGAACTGCGGCATAATCGGTGTTGTTAGGGACCGTGTGGTAGCAGTACGGGCCACCATCGGCTGAAGATGCCATGTCCTTTGAGACATACAGCGCCTGGGCGTACATCTGGCTCATAATGTGATCGGAACGAAGGGCAAGATCCACTTCCGGGACTGGATCCCGCCGTCTCCATCTGTTAGACGACACAGCCGTCATACCAGTGGCGTGCAGTGTCTCGTTGACGTTGTTGAGTCCCGATACAACGCCGCCCAACTCTGAGAGCACAGCCCTGCGACCGGCGTATGCGATGGTCTCACCCGCGATCCCTCCAAGTCGCTTGAACACGTCTTCCTTGGCCTTGGCAAGCGCACCTCGATGAATGGCGCCTCGCAGGCGTGCAAGGGCAGCTGTGAAGGCTGCGTCTCCCAACGCTAGCGTCTTGCCAAGCTGCCAGGCGGACGCGTACGAGATGTCCATGAGTCCCAAGTCCGAGTCGAGAATCTGCAGGTCGGTACCAAAATTGGACTGCATCGGCACGGCAGAATGCAGCGGATGGGGCACCCGGGTGGGAACGAGCGGGCCGCGATTCATGGCGGCTGTCTGCTCGCCGGTGATGGTGCGATGCCGAACAATGGTATATCCATCTCGCTGTCGTCTTGTCACCAGTTCCTCTATGGTTGTTCTCTTGGATTTCTCAGGCTCTTCTTGCTTGGGAGTGGTCGTCCGATCTGTCTGCAGAACTGTGAGTCCTTTGCCTCCTGCACCCAGGTTGCGGAACGCGCTTCGCACGTCCCACGAACCAGGAGGCAAAGCCGTATATGTCCAGCTGTGCAGGCTCGTCATAAGCACCTTGCCCTTGACCTTTGATAGGCTTAAGCCGTCGATGGCCTGCAACGAGACAAGGTGTACCATGACCGGTGTCGGGGAGTCCACCTCGACGGGGCCGATGCGATGAGACATGACAATGCTGAAAGTGCCTGACTCGCCTTCGATAGCAGACATGGTGCCTTCGGTGGCAACGGTCCGGACATGAGACAAAAACCGGAATTTCGACACATCGCACTGGATGGGCGTCGGATCCTCCGAGTTGGTGAACAACTTCGTGAACAGCGGACCCGGCACTGTCACCACGCTCGTCTTGACCTTTTCGTCACGTTCAGCCGGCTTCAAGATAGAATTGAATAGCCGATCCTGGCCTGGCTCCCGATCGCGGATGGTCGGTACGGCACCGGCCTGAAGGTCCCAGCCAAGGTTCTCGTTGGGCGTGGCGCCCACCTCTGGAGGAAAAAAAGCATCTCTTTCAGCCTCGGTCAACTCAAGTTCTTCAGCTGTAAAAGCAATCAACGCAAACCATGGGATAGCGTTTTTTGCTTCATCCGGCAGTGTCTGGTCTGAAACGCGTCTCGCCCATGGGAGATGAGGGTCCCGGAGCACCATGTGTGGAAGCGTGCGGAATTGTGCTGTATGACCCGGCGCAGGGAAGACCGACATGACCAAAGCAGTGTCGTCGCTGCTGCTGGCTCCGCTGCCCTGCGCGGCATTGCTGAGAGACCATTCGGGGGCAATAACCTCGAACTGACGCTTCGCCGGGACAGCATTTCGGGGACCTTCGTCCACGACCCGGCCGTTATCCTTGGGGGATTTGACAGTCTGGTTGACAGTCACAGTGTGGAGGCCAGCGGTCAAAGAGGGGAGATAGAAAGAGTGGAATTGGGCCTCGCCAGGCTTCAGCGTGGGCACCTCATCGCAAAGAAGCCGTTGCTCATGACGAAGCGTCAGGTGACGGCACTGGCCTTTGAGCGACATAGTGCTGACAAGCCAAAGTGATTATCACCGCTGGAAGGGCCGTGATGTCCAAAGATGCGAAACGGTCAGCGCCTGATGCTCTTCCTCACCAAATGATAGCAACCTTGGCCGAGGTTCCCAGTGGAATCAGGGTGACTGAGAGTCGGGGGACTCCATTTACCCCTGTCGATTTGGCAGTCCCATGGCTGCAAAATTGATAAACTCATGCAAAGTCGAAGAGAAAAGTACCACTCTGTACTTGCATGTACTTACGGACAGGCCATGCAGTTCCCCGCTTCTCATCGAGCTGCATGGTGAGGGACCCGGCCGAAAGCGGTTAGGGTACAGCCAGCCCAGTTCGCAGCTGAGAGCCTAGAACTACTGGCGCGGCGGGCCGTTCTGGAACCCAGCAAGGGGGGTTCGGGAGTGGAGTGGGAATTCCGAGGCTGGCTGAAAACTTGACAGGGCGTGTGTTTATTGATGATCGAGCCCCGGTTGGAAACTAGTTGCGATGACCCGGACGGAGTCACTCAGAGCGACCCATTGCTAGGAGCCGGAAACTTCAGTTGGCCCCATCATCAACACTCTGTCACCGGCCTGCGCCATCGTCAAGACGTCCAAGAATGGCTCCCAACACAGACCAGAATGTTCTCATCCCCATCAAGCTCGACGCATTTGTCTTCAACGCCGCTGTTTGCAACGGAGGATTTGGCGACGACGAGCTGCGTGCCAAAACTGCAAAGATTGCGCCCATCTCGCAGCCTAACTACTCGTTCCTGCGTCTAAACGAGTCGTACCTTCAATCAGACATCTTGTACCACGTCGACCTCCACAACGCCTGTCCTGCCGAGTTCAACTCGCGTATTACGGATCTCGGGGCCCGCGTGCGGCGAGAGAACCGCCAAGGTGTGTACTTGCACTGGACACTCCCTCGGCTATACCGCAGCGGCGCTGCGGCCACGAGCGATGCCAAAAGCGACAGCAAAGGCCTGCCGGTATTTCCGGAGGTGCCGACCAGATGGCTGGTGGTTCGCCATATTCACGACCTGAACTCGGTTGAGCCAGCAGCAGCGAGGAGCAAGCTACAGGCGGTATCGGCGTGGGTGGTTGAGAGCGACCGCTGCCGAACGCTCGACGGTGAGCGCAATCCCATCGATGACACGCTGAAGGAGCCCTGGAATATTCTCCAAGACAGTCTGGATCTTCAGGTGGATGTTTCTCCTTTTGTCAGCGCGTCCGACTCTGCAGACGAGGGCGACGTTTTGCAGAAACAAGCCGAAATCTTCATTGGCGACAAAGCACCGGCGTCAAAATGGAAGGAGACGCAACCTCGGGATGGGAGAAAAGACAAAAAGAAGTCTCGCGTCGACCTCCGGCTCCTCGACTCGTCCAACGAGCTATTCCCCGACTACCAACCGCACAACTCGAATGTCTTTTCTATCCTTGACAATTTCGAGTACGACCAGGTTGTTGTTGGTACCGACAAGAAGCCGCTATATGCCGAGCGGGTGTCGGCCAGCTATACCGTCATCGGGTGGTACTCGAAGCCCAAGAGCGATATTGTCCAACCTCGCATCCTCCGGCGGGAGGAGCGGAAACCGGGTGACCCAGCAGATAAGAAGCAGACTCGTGCTCAGCGACTTGCCGAGCTCGACATGGACTTCAAGGGATTCCATCCACGCCCGGCGCAGTTTGACGATATTGTTCCGCTAGAGATAGCAGAATGGCTGGATGAGAACCTCCCCCGCCAACTCTGCACGCTAAGCCTCTGCCATGGAGCCATGTACGATGTGCGCTGGGACTCCAAGAGCACGCCGGCGCATGTCCTGGCCGACCGCTACGCCGCCCTGCTGAATCAAACCCTACCCCTGGCCATTGGCAGCACCCCCATGGACGCCTTGATGGCCTACGCGGGGGCTCATGAGAACATGGACAGCGGTGTGGCAAAGAGGATGGAGGCAGCGCTGAAGCGACTGGAAACCTTGCTCCTGAGCCGCGACGATGGCGTTGAGGCGCATGCTCAGGCTGCCGACATGATGTACAATTGGAACTACTCCCGCATGGACGGTGGAGAGCGGTACCACATTGACGGCAGCCGTGACAAGTCGGGAGGTGGCAAGCCCATGATTCCCAAGGCCAAGCAGGACGAGCTGGCCAAACTGAACAGAGAGTGCCGGTTTCGGGACGCCGCACGACGGAAGCTGAAGCGCCAGCGCTGGGCATTGTTTGCTGAGTGGTGGCAGGCTGTGACGCTGTCCAAGTCGGACGGCGAGGTGAAGGACGCGCTGGACCCCATCCTGGAGAGCATCAAGGACCTCGAGGAACAACTGCTCCACAACGAGCGAGTCATGGCTGATTTGACTGGCGACAAGGACGGAGGCAACGAGTTCCAACCAGGCATCCACGCGCCATTTTTCCAACAGCGCGACCCGACCTTGCTGGTTGGCGGTGTGCGATCAGGTTGGGAACCGGACTATTTGCACACGCTGCTCATACGGCTCGACTGTCAACTCTCAAAGGATACCCAGAACCCTCTGCCCGACGAAGTCAAAGATGGCTGGGACATCTTGTTCAGGGATTTCGTTGAGAAAAAGATGCCCGACCGGCTGCAGGCATCCACCCGGGCTCTTCTTCGAGAATTTGTCCTGCTGCGTACCCGACGAGGTGATAAGGACGACGACGGGAAGCCCAAAACCGGGATGCCGCCAAGCTTTCTGGAAATGCACGGATTCCTGCAAGACGTGCCCGCTTCAACCCCCGACCCCACGCCTGAAAAGCCCAAGCGACAACCGATTGCGCCCGAAATCCCAACATTCCACGACACACTTGGCCTCGACTTCAAGGGCGATCCGGCATGGCGGGACTTTTGGAACAATACGCAGCCGTGGTTCCCCCTCTTCCTCGAGTGGGAGGTCGAGTACACGCACATTGAGCACGAAGACTGGGAGCTTGCCGAGTCGCGCTGGTGGCACAGCGAGGGCGCCAAGCTGCACTACGCCATCAAGCCGGACCGCGATCTCGGCGGCAAGTATGGCGACAAGACCAAGCTGGAGGTCGACACTCGCCGGTTCTCGGGCCGGGTTCTCCTCTTGCCGCAGCCGAGTTTTTCTATCGAGGCCAAGATCCTACAGCTGTTCAATGACACACCATGCGAGGACTTGGAAAGGCTCGTGCCTTGCAAGGAGCGGAAGGGCTTTCTTGATAGCCTGCGAAAATTCGACTTCTTATCGGCGCCGCTCTCAGGTTTCACCAGCCATATGCTCACCGTTGAACAGGGAAACCATGTAAAGCCGTCAGTTCGCGACCCGATCTCGGGCACGATGAAGTTCCTCACAGAGGCAGAGCGCAAGGACGCGGGACTGGGCCGCACAGTACTCCCCAAGATGGACATGGAGACGGACTTGACGCCATACGGGAGCAGCAAAAAGGCGCCTCCTTCAGGTGCGCCAGCGGCATTCAAGCCCGTGACGCACGGGCAGTTTCGCATCACCAAGCTGAACATCATTGACAAGTTTGGCCAGGCCATCCATGCCATCGATCCCAAGCCCGCCACCGAGGAGCTGACTCCGAAGTTATACCCTTGCATCAGCGACTGGTACGCACCACAAGCCCAGGACAAGAGGCCCAAATACCCCAACGTGGTATCCAAGCTCAAGGAGGAGGACGACCAGGACGCATGTGAGTATGTGCAGGTGCCGCCTCAGATCAATCAGCCCGCGCGCCTCAACGCCGTCTTCGCCGTGCCCTCCAACACGTCGCCATCCACACAAAACGCCAGGACCAAGCCGTTCTGGCGCGCCGCCTACGACTGGGACCAGCCCATCTGGGGCTGGGTCGTGGTCAACTACGCCAACTTTGGCGTGCAGTTCTTCCTGCCGTCCGGCGCTTTCTATCGCGAGGTCCGCTGCGCCGGTCCAACGGGGGCGCTCAAGTCCCCGGAATGGCTACCCTTTGCCAAACCCGACCCGCCCAAGGACCGTGGCGGCGATGAAGACGGCGGCGCGGCGGCCAAGCAGCTGGCGCGGCTTGTGCAGACGTTGGCATGCAGCCCAGCTTATCTCCGGAACTTTATCGCCACCGTGAACGCTGCCACCACAACACAGGCGCCCGCACCGAGCGCCTACGCTGAGTTCCGCAGCGCCTTGGTTGGACGACCGCTCGCGCTCACACATGCTGGCTGGTCTCTCGAGCTTGCCGGCCCGGCCATGCAAAGTCAGCTTGCCGGTGACACGCCATCCAAGAAGGCGCTGTACCCTTCTCCACCGGTGAAGAGTGCAGCAGCTGACGCCAACGATGCCCCCGAATACTACTCTTTTCCCCTCAAGCTGGGTGACAAGGAGCGTGGGTTCGATGGCCTCGTCGGCTACTTCCTCCCGCTGGACAGAGCCAAACCCGGAACCGGCCTCAAAGAAGGGGACGCTCTGGATCTTGCCACCTTCTACACTCACTTTTCCCCAGCCTCACATCTGAACGCAGGGGCCGAGCTGGCCAAGTTGACCCCGCCGACAGCCACCGCCGAAAACACCCAAGACCCGTGTCCGGGCATGCCGAATCCCAAGGTTGTGGACATCGTGCCGTCCAACTACCCCGTGCTGCGGCCCTACTACATCGACCCGGATATCCAAAGCGCTTCGGGACTCTCGCCCACCGGGTATGACGACGCAACGAATGCGGAGCTGTCAGTGGTCGGCGCGTTGGTTGACCCCTTCCTGCCCGTGCACGCGTACACCGGGATCTTACCTGTCGGCGAGCTGCGGCTTCCGGCGTGGACGTGGCAGGTGGCGCTTGACCGGCTGTCGGCCTTCTTCCACACCGGCCCGGTACTGGTCGCGAAGGACGTGCCCGATTTTGACCCCGCAAAGGAACTTAAGCAAGGGCAGCTGCCACCAAAAGTGGTCAAGGATCACCTCGACGACAAGGATAAGCGCACCGGCGTGGCTTTACCAGGCGGTGCGCTCGGGCATTGGAGCTGGCTGCAGCCATATGGTCACCAGGAAGGAGGGGTGCCGAAGCCCAATGCAGCGGGGGAGGACGACGGCGAAGCTACGGAGAAGTTCATGCCGCTGCCAGTCGAGTTAGTGGACGACAGCGCCAGGCTCGAGAAGGGACCTTACACTGCGCTTGAGGGGTATTTGCAGATGGCAGCAGCGCCAAACGAGGGCCACAAGAGCTGAACCGCCCTCTTTGGGCTTAGTGGTTCCACACTCGGCTCCTAGCTTGCATGTTGCGAAGTGATAGTTTCGTCCTTGCTGATTCCTGGGAGTACTAGTGTAGGTCAATTTGGACACATGCATAACGCGATGGCGGAGTTCGTTGTAAAGCTGGGACGATTCGCACGATTCCAGGTTTTGATTAGGCCTGTCACATCTTCTTTCTAGATTTCGAATTGAGAGTTCAATTGGTCCACGCACTTGCGGGAGCGGCGGCAAGATGTCGGCCCTTGCATCGAGCTGAACTCACGGGCCGCGGAGCCGGACCCTTTCCCCAGCTGAAAGTGCATATCCTATCCCTGTAACTCAGCTGAGCCAGCCTTCCAGCCGCCGTCCGATCCCTTCACTCCTTGTTGTCAAGAGGCGGAGAGGGGAAGGTTCTCAGCAAAGAACGAGCCCCCCACTCCCCCACTAACTCGGATAAAGTCTGACGCCGGGTCCAGGCCTTCCAAGCAACGTCTACTGTTGTGTTACCAGACATACCTACCGCCCGTCCAACTGAGCCCACCCACATGCTCCGGAACACCAACATGAACGCCGCAGGCAAACTGTGGGCTGCGTCGAGCTATGGACGCAGCATCGTGTAGTCTTCCACACTCGGTCTGGTCTTGCCCAAAGCGTCAATTCAGCTTCGTTCTGGACGCCTCGTTCGCTTCACTGGCAAAGCCCCTGTTTGGACTTCTCTCGGGCATGCACGTGCAGGACGTATAACCCTGCCACCCTTGCCACATCTTGTTCGAGACCGCCAGCTCCGAGACGGTCTTGCCGAGTCTTTCTGTCTTTGCATGTCCAGAGCAGAAGCGGGGAAGGAGATGAGCGCAAGGTAAACAAAAGGAGGGGACAGTTCCATCTGGGGAACTTTGTTTAATAAATCAGCTCTGGCTAGCAACTGCTGCGCTTTGTTTGCCTGACCAGACACTTGTCATTTTAACATAGACTTCCCGTAACCGACCTTCAAAATGGCTGCCGTCTCTGCTATGATCAACCCTGTCACGGCTGACCGGCCCAACGAAAAGAAGCGGGTCTACATCTTCTCAGCACTTACGAAAAACTCCACCCTGTCCTTCGAGCAGCGGAAGCTTGTTGACGGCGGAAAGAGTACTACTCGACATGATGGCAGCAGCCCTGTTCCACTATCCCAGAAGATCAAGAACCCTTCGTCGCTGGTCACTATCAACTACGACGATACTGTACGTCTCCCCCTTACCGATGAATCCTCGTCCCCTAGCGTCTAACACGGGTATGTAGGTCTTTGTGTATGGAACGTGTCTCTTCATACCGCCGCCCAAAACTGGTATGACTCCCCGTTGTGAGCGCACTGGCTGCAGCCATGACGGTACGAATTCTATTGCTGACCCCCCCCTGACAGGAGAAGCCACGACTCCCGAAGCCACCTCAGTCTTGTCGCTTTTCAGCCCGGTGCACGAGCATGTTGCGCTGGACCAGGCGCAGAACAAGGTTCCGGTGCCTAATGGCCTGATCGCCGGATGCACCGACAACGAGAAGCTTTGGATCTTTTACCAGTCGTGAGTTTTTTGATTAGCAAATCCTCCTTGCTGAAAATAAGTTGCTAATAACTAAGGATTAGTAAAACGGCCGACGGCACTACTAACGTGATCAAGCGCAGTGAGGTCTCGCAGTCCGTCGGCAGCCACTCGACGCTCGCGGCGGAGGACGTGATGGACAAGACTTGGCTGGCGGCGTTCCACGACACCACTCGCCAGTGGGTTGTCTTCCAGACCATCAAGAAGCGCCTTGCTGTCTGGAACGTCAACCAGCAAAAGCGTGCGTGTTTTCCCTATCTTTATCTCTCTCTCTCTCTCTCTCTCGTTATTCCATGCCATCAACCTCGTCTTTTAGCGGATTCCGGAACAAGCTGACTGACAAGACCTGCAGAGACGGATGTCAACAGCGACGGCAATCTGTTCAAGCCAGGCGGCACCATCGCCGCCACCTTTGTCAAGGCTGACAAGATCGACAAGACCAAGGTGCCCTCATTCAAGCCGAACGACAAGACCCTGGGCCGCGCCTTTGTCTACTACCTATACAACGTGAACGGCAATGACGTGCTGCACCGCGCTTATGCGGATCTCGAGAGCAAGCAGGCTTCGCCCGACTTCAGCACGCCCGTCATGGTCGGTGATGATGCGCAGAACGTGCAGGCGCAGGCCCAGATGAGCGTCGTCGTCGACGTCGAGCAGCAGTGCAATTGGATCTACACGCTCATGGAAGGCAACAGCGACACCGTCAGTGCCATTCGTGACCAGTGGTCCACTGGCAAGGAAAAGAGTGATGAGTGACTGGAGGAAGGGTCACGGCCTGGCTCGAGGGATGGATATCCGTCTCCCCCCCGGGTCCCGAGGATTGAGGATTGATGGGGTGGAGGTTGGGGTGCCTGATGGTATGGCGGTGGATGTGGTCAAGATTACTGTCAAGTTTAGGGCCAAGATATGATAGCGACTGCCGGGTGAATTCAATTTCCGCTTTGTTTCTTCATGCTCGCGCTCTGCTGGTCAGGCAGGCATCCTTGGCAGTAACCACTGGGTCACCGTCCGAGCCTACTGAACGAACGCTGTGCTGCGTTTCATAGGTAGGTAACATTTGATTGATCCGTCAGGTGCTTTATTTTTAATCATCATCAATTTCGAAAATCTTCTTCCACATCCTCGGGGCATTGCGATTTTTGCTACGGGCCAAATTCCTTTGCACAAAGAGCGTCTACAAACCCAATACTGTCGAGGGACATTGTGAAGACGGAATTGATTGATCTGGGTGCCCCTCGAACTCCCCCGATTGACAGTCATCTATGGATGGATGGGCGTACTGTGAGGTACCTGGGTACTTGCAGCACCACAGAAGTTATTCCCCACTTCGTGCATGCCAGCGATGTCTTAATTCCGATGGCGAGATCAGCCAGAATAGACTCGGTTGCCGTCACATGACGAACTAATGGTTCCAGAACATCGATTAGGGAAGGCGCAACCCACGCTACTGCAGGCCAAACCCCTGCTCTCAGCTCTGGCCCGCAAGCCCACAGCGGTTGGAAGTGGCTGGGTACCTAGGTACCTGCCTCATCCACAAGGTACATCCAAGGTACCGACCCTACCATACTTGCAACTCAGAAAGCGGAGGAACACTGAATCGTTCGTGACTGCTGCCAACCCGCCCCAGGTTTGCGAGGGTGCCCTCCGACACCGTCTTTGCCAAACGAAATTTTGGGCACTGCTATCGTCGACCACCTCATCGGCGTCAATCCAGCCAAGCGGAACCCCCATTTCGGCTTTCCCAAGGCACCTCATTTTCAAAAAAACAGCCATGTCACAAAACCACTATCGAGTTGAATCTTTCCACATCAACATCGGTGCCGGCGACGCCGCGATCCATCTCCTCACATCCGCGCCCGTCTTCGACGATGGCCGTCGTTTCGTCCAACAGGCGTGGATGGTAGATGGCGGGCGGCGGGGCCCCAACAACACCGTCAAGCAAGAGATCAAGTGGACGATGGAACAGATAGAGAAATACTATGTGTGCCAATTCCCGACGCTGCAGGAGGATAACACGCCCAATATCGCCCGTCGGCTCATGTTTGATGGATTCGTGGTCTCCCATTGGGACGGCGACCACTACGAGGGTGTCGTGCAGCTTCTCAAGGACCAAGCGACCGAGGCCGTGCAGAGGAACCAGCAGAATCCCACCTTCCATGTCATGTTGCCTCGTGCTTACTACGGCACGGATGGAAATGGCAACAAAACTCCACAGTCGTGGTTCTATGCACCCTGGTACCCCGCCATCAAGGTGCCAGACGCGCTGTATGTCCGCCCAGAAGACCAAACGCTGAACATCGCCTCCACCATCCAGAACAGCTATGGCGCTGTCATCTGGGCGAGGAGCATGCTCAAGGTCCGTGTAGGCGCCCACTGGCTCCTTGGCCGCAACTTCTTTGACCGCAACTGGGATGGCTCGTGGAAGGACAGTTGGGGCAATATGGACACGCTTCCCAAGCTACTCAATTTCAACAAACCTTCGAACCCGGATCTGTCGCTTCACTACGATCGAATACCGGGGCTCTACTGTGTCGCCGCAGAGGAGGTGGCACTTGGACCGTCCGTTCCCCATTTGCAGCACACCCCCGAGAACAAGTCGAGTATTATTTTGCTGGTCATCTGGAACGACCTTCACGTTTCGCATTATCTGGGCGCCGACGCGCATACGCCCCTCGAGCTACGCGTTCTTGACTGGATGAATAAAGACGGCACAGTGGACGCGGACCGCCCGGTGACTTCGATGAAGCTCAGTCACCACGGCTCATTCTCCTCCAACCCCCCTCAGATGATGACCAGTTTCAGCCCTCGAAATATTGTGGTTTCTGCGGGAGATCAGTACGGGCATCCCAGTAAGTTTCCCTCCTTCTTCACCTCCTCTCTCGCCAGACTAAGGAAAATCCAGGGTGGGAAAAAATTCTTATCATGGCAATGTGGTTCCGATTCCAACGCTTCATGGATGAAGATGTAAAGAAGCAACCCCCACGGTGGAAGCCCTTTTTGCCTTGCCAGTGGCCTTACTTTCTCATCCGTGGCACGAACAACGAATTCGATGACACCAAATGGAGCATCACCGAGTTCAAGAACGACAACACCGAGACTAAACAATGGCTTGATGCCTTCCAAATCCACTACAACGAATACCGAAGCGAGCACGGACTCGCGATCTCGCCAGATTCTCCCGCCGAAGAGTATGTTCGTTGGATGAAGAATTACAAAGACCCACAAACCAAATTGCCGAGACCCCCGAACGATGACGAGATGCGCCAAATGATCTGCCACATGATTTACACTCTCATGGATGAGATCTCGCCGCTCCAGAAAGCACCTGACCCTGTAGTGATTCATGTTACCGACGCGGTAGGATATCAGTGGACGCAAGCAGGCTTGGGCCCTGCTTGGAAGGCTGGTGTACAGCAAACTGTCGCCATCGTTGTCATATCTGCGCCTTCTGACTCAGGATGGGACGGCCGTGTGACAATAATGCAACGAAATCATGAGCCGCTCGTCATGGCGATGGGCTCTGGGGAGATCACGTACCGTTGGCCGAATGTGAACACCGCGTCCGCCTTTGCCGTCGCTAACGGCAACACACCCCGTCGCATCAATGTCTTTCCCGACCCTGGCGAGGATAGACCGGGAACTTGGGATATCTCAGAGAGAAACATTCCCTTCCCCAAGCCCAAGACAGGAGAGGTCAGCAATATGCATAGAGCAGAACGCAGGAAGGGTCATCAGAGACTTGAGTCATGGGTAGCTATCGGACGCCTTTCCGATCAGGAAGAGTCTAGCTCCGGCGACGATGAGTTCACGTCCTGGAGTCGGATCCCCAGCTGCAACAATGGAGGGGGTCGAGTCAAGTCCACCATCGCTCAGCGGCGCCACATCCCGCTGCACATTGCGGCCTCACCTGCCGTGTATGTTGCTTCTGAGAAGCTTATTGCCGATGGCTCCAAGTTTCCCGTTGGCGCGAAGGTAGTCTCACTATCTGAGGGTCACAATATGTTTGGTCTTGTCGACACTCTGCACTATAGGTTCTTCACTCTCAGCACAGAACCTAGCATGGAGGACAAAGTTGTTGAGGCACACTTGGCCGACGACGACCAGTGGCTCATCTGGTTCCGCGTGTTCTGTACCTGGAACTTCAAAGACAGCTCCCAGCCGCCCCCGAACTTCACATTTACCATGATCCCCGCGGGATGGCCGGTGGACGATGTCAAGAAAGACCTCGAATTCAAGCTCACCTTCGACTTCGCCGGTCATATGCTGTCCATGAGCACCTCCGCTGGTGCTTCGTCCACCTTCTCCAACGCCAAAGTCAGCGCAGAGTCGCTAAAACGGATGCTGGTCAAGCGTCGTACCATTGTGTTTGGCTTGGATCCCCTTCCGGCAGGCGAGACCCTGGTGGCCAAGTTGGGTCGTGTCGCTCAGATGGTCACAGGCGATGCCACGCTCTCCCGATACCCTCTTCTCAAGCAGTTTGAGGACATCGATCTCACGCTAGACACGACCAAGGACTTTCGCAACGCAATCTGGTTCCGGCCCAGCATCCACTATCGCACGCATATGCGACTGCAGTTCCGCCCGAAGGCCACGGGCAGGATCAGTGAGTGGCTGGGTGAGCACCTACCAGGTCTCACCATCGACGACGCCCTAGTTATCGTGCGCAAGAAGTCGCACTTTCGGTTCGGCGCTGGCTCGGACAGGATTGAGACTGACGGGGGGCTCAACTTCCTCCTGCAGTTCTCGATTCCGGGGCTCTCTTTTGACGCTGCTCTGACCATCACCAATACCTCAGGCGCCCTGACTCTCACGATCCCCCGACCTAGGACGGCAAAAGAGGTTCGAGCCATGAACCAGGACGCGCTGGGATCTATCACGACTTGGCTATGCAGTGTTCTTCACCTGGACTCGCTGGATGTGACCGAGATCGTCGAGAGGGCGAAGGCTAAGGACGGAGCGGTAGATGGCGACACGATCTTCCCTCGCCGAATGCAGATCTCCCTGAACCTGGACGAGAAGAGCGGCCGGATCAAGAACGTCGACTCGGTTGACATCACTCTAGAGGCGTGTCTCAAGATCGGAAAGGATCCTGCTGCCACCCTCGCCAAGAAGCCTGTTCTGTTCCTGTTGACGTTTGGGTGGTCCAGGCAACTGGGAGTATATCTGCGTGGAAACCTCTGGAGTGGTACGTCTTCTCCCCATTTTTTCCCCTTGCCTTTCTTTATCTCTGTCCTGTGACGCGTGTGCTGACGAGGGTCTCCTCGATAACAGTTTTGCCCCCTACACCGTATGACGAGTACACCAGAGCGCTTCCCGAGTACGAACCCTTCATGGAGCTGGACCCGTTGACTGAACCGGACACGGAGAACCAGCTGCGGACTCTCGACATACGGCATCTATTGTCTTCCAGCAATGGCGAGTCACTGGTTGTCCCTCAGGGCATCCCTACGGAGATCTTCCGTGCCGAAATTGAGCTCTCAAAGGAGAAAATTTCCTTCAGTGGCACGATTCGGTGTCCGGCGCCCGACCCCAGAGGTATCAATAAAGCCAAGCCTCCGCCCATTGCGCTTCATGAGCTGCAGCTGTCTGCCGGTTACAACTGGGGGATAACTGACCCGAAGGACAAGGGCTTCGAAATGTGTCTTGCCATTGCCATCCAACTCAACCCTCCGGCCCTGGGCAAGAAGAAGCTCAATCCTGCAGGGGAACCCGACGACGATGCCTTGAAGATGGACAGACCCAAGCTGCACGGTATGATTGCTTACAGTAAGGGTGACTGGCTGTTGACGGCGGACGTGACAAGCCTCAACGTCGGACACCTCGCATCTTTCTGGCATGACGACGACCGGAGCGACGTAATGCAGTTCCTGGGGAAGATCAACATCGACTACGCCGGGCTGAAGTACACGTACGATGCAAAAGGCGCAGGGAATAAGTTCGAGTTTAAAGGTCAGCTGTCGCTGGGGCCGACGCTCAAACTGGAGCTCACATACGAAAACGAAGGGGGTGGCAAGTGGGCCTTTTGGGGTACCCTGGCGGCCAAAGCGGACCTCGACAAGGACTGCACCATTGGGGAGGTGCTGGGCGCGCTTGTCGACACTGAACATCTGGCGGACCTTCCCTCGGCGGTGATGGGGGCGCATCTGGGCGGGCCGCGGGGCGAAAAGCCGCTGCGCCTACTTTGTGCCAAGCAGGAGGGCATGACCGTTTTTGCGACGCTCATCCATATTGGAAGCATCTCGCTCTGGTTTGTGCAGTTCTGCCCAGCCGGCAAGGATCGACCGGTCAAGCGGTTCATCAAGGCCGCTATTGGCAAGATATCTGTCGACGTTCCTGTGTTCAACGCTACCATTGACAGTCCGTTCGAGCAAATGTTCTTCACATGGGTTCAAGACACGACGCATGTCAAGGAGAGTCTGGATGGTAGCCAAGACAAGAAGCTTGGCATCTCGAAAGCAGAACTCGCAAAGGTCAAGGCGTGTCTGATTGACAAGGCCGGCCTCCAGGACGAAGACTTCTTGCTGTACAAAACAACCAAGGACGAGATACCGGACACCGAGACCGTGCTCGCGGCGGGATCTCACTTTGTCATCGTCGCGAAGGACTTGGCCGGGAAACTGGGAGTAATTCTTGACTATTCGTTTGGCGGCCCGAAGAAGAAGCCTCGCGGTGAGGGAGGGAAACAGAAAGCACTGAGCCATGAGACGCGCAGTAAGGCCTTCGTTGGGTGGAATGCCGACAAGGAGAAGCCATCAGTCGATCCCGCTGGGGCGGAGAAAGGTTCGAAAGCCCCTTACAAGACAACGCTTGGCCCTCTGGCAGTCGAGAACATTGGCCTCTGGTACAAGTCGGGTCCTGGCGGCGATGGCGTGATAGGCGTCACGCTAGATGCGACGCTTCTCATGGGTCCCATCGGGGTCGCATTGCTTGGCTTCACCATCGGTGTCCCGTTGAATAGCAAGTACAATCTTGCCAATCCACCACCGCTGAACGAGATCACCTGGGGTTTGCAGGGACTTGTTGTCTCGCTCGACCGCCCCCCGCTGACCATCGCCGGCGGCTTTATGCATGACACTTCCAACCCCAACGTCGACATGTACGCTGGGGGTCTGGTTATCGGCTTCAAGCCCTGGATGTTTCAAGCCATGGGTGTGTACGCCACTGTCACCAAGGACAGTCTGTCGAAGAAAACAACCATCAGCACGAGTCCGTTTGGTAGACAGCTTTTGCCTTCGTCTTACCATGCTGAGGATGTAGTGGCTATCAGAGACGATAAGCCCAAGGAATCAGAGAAATTCACATTCGCCTTCATTTTTTGCAAGATCAACGGCCCTATTTTCAGCGTTGGCTTTGCCGACTTTGCTGGTCTGGTCGGCGGCTTCGGCATGAATTCGGATATTGCTCTGCCTACCGTCGAGCAGGTGGTCGAGTTCCCCTTCGTGGCTGAACGTGGTTCCGAGTCACCCGAGACCCCCGTGGATACGATTAAGCGGCTGCTGGTGGACGGCATCTGGTTCCGACCAGCCGAGGGGCTCTACTGGGCTGCTGCAGGAGTGCGTGTTACGGCGTTCCAGATGCTGGCTGCTAACATCGTAATTGTTGTCCAGTTTGGAGCTGATCTGCAGTTCGGGTTGTTTGGTGTTGCAACATGCGATGTACCCGCGCTGGAGTCGAAGGTAAAGTTTGCCCATGTCGAACTGGGCATTATCTGCACGGTCGATACCAACCGTGGCGTCTTCAAGCTGGAGGCCCAATTATCACCTCGCTCCTTCATCCTTGCACCGCAATGTCACCTCACTGGCGGCCTGGCTATGTACTCTTGGTTCAAAGACGATACCGGCAACAACATTGCCGCTGGTGACTGGGTCCTTACGATTGGAGGCTTTCACCAAGCGTTCCGGCCGCCGCCACAGTACCCTCGTCCGCCGCGACTCGGCATCCACTGGTCGCTGGACTCCTGCCTGAGCGTGACAGGAGAGGCATATTTTGCTATCACCCCCAAAGTATGCATGGGTGGCGGTCGGCTGCATGCGGCACTGAGCCTTGGCGCACTTTATGCCTGGTTCGACACCTTCTTGGACTTCTTGATCAACTTTGAGCCCTTTTATTTCCAGCTTCAGGCCTCAATTTCCGTCGGTGTTCGTTTCACTCTGGACTTGTGGATCGTCACGATTCGCATCAATGCCGAAGTCAGCGCGACGCTCGACATCTCTGGACCACCATTCGGTGGTGTTGTGCACGTCAACTTTTGGGTCTTTGGGTTCGATGTGACGTTCGGCTCCAGTACTGGGTTGCCCCCTGCTGTTAGCCTCAAGCGCTTCTGGGAGGTCGTGCTCAAGTCATCCGGGTCATCTGGGTTGTCGTCGATGATCGGGACACAGGAGACAGCCAGTCATTTGCTTGATCCTTGGAAGAAGCACGAGTCTGAACTTGATTCTGCTACCGATAACGGTAAGGATGGTGACAAGAAGAAGGCTGACACGGCGGCAATCTTGTTGACCTGTGAGTCGGGTCTTGAACCTGCACCGCCAGGGGCGAAGGCTGGCGGAGATGACGATGTCTGGCTCGTGCGAGGAGGCAGCTTCTCGTTCCTTGTTACGTTCCAGTTCGCAATCAACAAGGCATCCGTGGTCGAGATACGCGACGGCAAAGTCTCGGACCCAAAGACCAAGTTGGTCGACATCAAGCCGGAGCACCAAAGTATTTATGCGAAGCCCATGCAGATTACCGAGACACTTCAGTCTGAAGCCACAGTATTAGTAGAGTCAACGACGCCCAAGCCGAAGGATGATCACAGGTTCAGCATCGCCAAAGATTGGCATACGATGGAGTGGAGGCCGGAGCCTATTGTGAAGGCCGTGCAGACATCTGTCTGGGGCAAATGTCAGTCAAATATTCACATTGTAACCTGAGAGACTTTCCCTTTACTGATATGGATGGTATCATGTAAACAGACAATACTGAGCTCGACCCGAGTCGGGCTGGTAACCGCGTTACCCAGCTGCTCAACAGTGACAACCCCACCATGCCTTTGGTCATGGGACTGGTGGTCAAGCCGCCATGCCCAGGCCTTGCAGACGACAAAGTGAACTCATTCAACATCGTCCAAGACAGAATGAAGGAGGTGTTCAACGCGGGTGACAAGAAGAAATACAACTCCTACTTTCCGAGCGCATCGGACAACGCAGATCGTGCCTGGCTGCCTGCGGGCAAGAGTTCTTCGTGGAAGGATGTGCGGAAGAAATGGGAAGTGATCGGGGATGCAACTCCGCAGGAAGCTGTGCGCGTTTGGGGCCTGAGGTTGGGGTTCCCGGTGTCGCCATCGGCTGGCGGCGGAGATCAGAATATCAGTGCTCCGCTGGTGGGAACTCTGCCGAAACAGCTGTTGAAACGGTTTAATGTCATGGTTCCGGCGTTGCCTCTAGTTTCCGTTGGCAGTTAAGGGTAAGGTTTAAAGGCTTCGTAACGGGTCAGGATAAAGGATAGACATATAACATATATTACTCGCAGCTTAGGTATACTTAGACTTCTAACTGATTTTTATTTTCAGCGTTCTCTATTTTCTTATCCTCTAAGATATAGAGTTGATATGTTAACTCCTTAGTTAGTAAGTCTTAGTTAGATAGTTCTTGCCTGGCCCCGTACTCACATATAGGAACTTACACTAGCGCACTACCACCCTCCTGATTAACATCTATCCCCTCCTTATCATTTTTACCCCCTATAAACCCTCCTTGTTTCGAATACAATTATGTAAATCCCCTATATAACTCTTTATACTTACTATTATCCTTGTCTGTATATAACCTATTAATTATGTCCTAATCCTTAGTTTTACTTACCTCCCTCCTGTCTGCCTAGACTAATCACTATCTAGGCCTTACTCTAACTAATCCTATACTAACCCAGGGCCCCCTGGCCTGTACGCTGCTGCTAATCCGACCTTTAATTGTGCTACAATTGCTGCGAAATGACGCCCAGGCTTATTTTCTCTAAGTCTAGGTAGGTTAAAACTAGCTCTTAAATAGGGTTCAGGACTACTAACTTCAGCGTACAAACTGTACTCTAAATAATATTCCTATAAGAATAATAATTGAAAAACTCTAATTCTTCCTAAACTATATGCTAGCATTCTCTAACTGGGTTTTAATGTCCTCTTGCCTAAGGGTAATTGCAAGATCAAGCGGTGTTGCCTTCTCTTCACCTACAGCTATATTAAAATCAACCCCTAATTCAATAAGGCACTTGACCATGTGCTTGTTACCGTTCTTAACGGCTAGATGCAGCGCTATGTAGTTGTTGTTACTCCGGTCCTGTACGTTCCTGTCAACTCCAAGCTTGATAAGTGTTTTGACCGCATCTGTATGCCCGTAATTGACAGCTAAATGAAGTGGTGTCTTGCCCACGCTCGTGTCACTGGTTGCTGATGCTTCCTTATTAGCACCTTTTGCAATCAGGAGCTTCACAACCTCATGTTTTCCGGTTCGAGCGGCCCAGTGTAACGGCGTTCTCCACTCGAAATCTTGCTCCTCAAGACCAGCCTCATCTTTTCTGGGTTGTTCCTCGAATTCATTCTTGACTTCATTGTCAATCTTCCTCATATCTCCATCAATAATATATCTGACAATTTCTGTTTGTCCCCTAGCTGCTGCAAGATGCAAGGAAGACCCTCCCCTGTTGTTTCGCAGCATCTTGTTCGTCTGGGTCCATAATATCTTTGCCACTTCCTCGTGCGACTGGAACACGGCCCAGTGAAGAGGGGTGTTTCCAGCAAAATCTCGAATGTTTGCATTTACCCCGACAGCAAGCAAATCTTTTACTGCTGTGGAACGCCCCATTCTTACTGCACAGTGCAAGGGTGTTGTCCCATCTCTGCCCTGCGCATTGACATCGGCACCTTCCCGAATCAACATTTTCACGGCACCGGGTTAGTTGCTGTGACAAGCGTAATGCATGGCTGTCCGTCCGAATAGGTCCCCGGCATTAACGGCTGCTTCGTGCCTCAATAGCTTTTCGAGCAGCGGCACTGCCTCAAAGGATGACGAGGCAGCGTAGTGAAGTGGTGTCCGATGTTGAATGTCCTTTGCGTTTACATCTTATTTACAAAGAGATGTCTCTTTCTCTCGCCGAAGTCTCCTCAGCTTTATAGGATTGAACGGCGCACCGAGTCTGCTAGCTCCTCTAGGTTTGGAGTCGGTTAGAAGTATATCGCAAATCCAATTGCCATCACGCCCCTCGTATAACGACATAAGGCGGTGGAGTGTATCTTGTTGATCCTCTTTCTTCAGGGCCTCCTCAAGCATTTCCTTAACTTCCAAAAGTCGCTTAAGATCAGCATCACTAATTAGAGCCTTATTTAAATATTTCCGTAGGCTGGAATCTAATTCCTATCGTTCATAATCGCTCAGCTCTGCAACGCCTTTTCCCAAATGTTTACATATCTACTTCTAAAGTTTCAAATGTTACTTCAGGTCCGCCATACCCACACACCGGTTATCAATCAAATATAGATAGTCAGTTATCACAAGAATTCAAATAGCACAGCCGTCGCCTTCGTTAAGAAATCCTCGTCTTTGTAAAGCTCTGCTTTCTAAAAAAGCTATAGGTAAATATCTATAGACTCCTTCTAATAGCCCACCCACTGGTAAGGTAAGGCATACGTTCGTGCCAGTTAAATAATAGCAGCATCAGCATAAGGAAGTACCTAAGCTTTACTAAGGGCAGAAATCACACCCAGGTAAACTTCCTCCAAACTCCCAAGCTCAGTACTTTCCATAGTCTTAAGCAAAGATAAAAGCTTTGTATTTTACAGTGTTAGGGACTGCCAAGAGTTAAAGGCACTGGTAATCTCTAGTTGCAATTCAGCGACCCCAAACAGACCTGGGTTGATTTGTTCCTACAGCATCTTTACCAGCGCATGCATAAAAGCCGAGAACATATACTAGGCATATAGCAGAGTTAGCAGTCGTTACGACTCTGCTACTACTACTTAACCCTCTTCCCTTTTACTCTGGATCACGCCTTTGCTGGCCGATCTTTAATCTCTCGTCTCGAACTTAGCATATTGACTTGTCATTGCCAACGGTAACAGTGTTATCTTCCTATTTCCCACTCCCTGGTCAAAGCCAACGATCCGTTGATTTTCCACTGCTAGGTCGGTCTCTGCTCTACTCTTAACTGAGAAGATGCAATGCAAATCTTTAGGGATCCACCATTGCAGGTCTTGAAGGAGACTGGATTCGTTTGGCCCCAAAATGTGAAGACCAAGCTTTCCTGATAGCCCTATAGCACGCAACCAACCATCTCTATCCTTGTTTTGTAAGAAAATTAGGTGCTCCTCCTCCTGGACCAAAGAAAGCCATAATGAAATTGCTGCCTTGATCTCAGTCGCTGATATTTTCTAACAAGTTACCCCTAGTTGCAGTTTGAAAACAACTAGCTATGTATATCTACTTTTATATTAGGCGTTAAGGCACCGGGAAATTAGATCTTTTGTTAGAGATAGTTTGCATAAAATATTAATTATGGCCTCTATTGCTTTTGTAAGACAGATAGCTTCTGCAGAGATATGGCTGTGCTACTGGAACTGCCTGCCGACCTCCTGTCTGGCCTTCAAGACGGATCGTGCGTTAATAGGACCTTTGACAGACGATGAGTCTGATGAGGAGGGCGTAGTGTTGACTTCTTTTAATACTGTGTCTCTTCCGCTGACAATTATCTATTTGCATTTGTCGTGGTCTTTCTTAGAAAGCTGGTGACTGCTTTTCTAGTCTTCTTCACGGGGCCGTCCCAAGGTTTTTACAAACCAATCCAGCTCAAACCAAGGGGAAGGGGCTCTGACTGGGGTGGGTCTGCGTACCCACGGCGAATAATAGCCCTAAGGCACATCATAATAATAACAGCAATAAGCTATGCTAGCAGGGCTAACCAGTAGAGTCCTCAGAGACCAATAAATTATACAAAGAAACCGCTCAAGGTGACCAGGGTACTGATCGTGGTCTTTGTTTTGATGACCCAGACTGGTTCGTCTGTCAAGTCTTTTAGGTCTTTAGGAGGACAGAATCCACATAAGATGCGCAATCTTCTAATAACGTCGCTACATTTCATATAGCGACCTGTCTTGGTTCCACGGCCATTGTCCTCCATGCTGTTTCTCATGTTCTAGACATACAGGCGTCGTAAGGTCGTAATAATAGGATGGGGCTTATTTGTGTATATCGCGCACGAGTCAAAAACCTGATCACTCACGGTTTTCTTACGTTACAACCATATCATACAAGCTTCCCTACCGCTTAAGACCTCCAACCTCCTTTCCTTTATGCTGCTCTCTACAACGTAAGCACATAATATTAACCCTGATACAAGTAGAAGAGTTCCAACCACAGCGCATAAGTAGGCGTAGCTAAGAACAGGCTGTTTATTCTTTAGAAACCTTAAGGCGTAGGTAGTAAAGCTAGAGTAGATCAAAACACCAAACTATAGAAAGACGCCTATAGCCGCAATAATCCAAAGCTCTATTATACTAGCTAGGCAATAAGCATGAAGCAATATATTTAGTAAGCCATCTTAAAGACCCTATACGATTATAATTTTCTTAGATAAGTCCTTATTACTTTACTATAATATTTCAGCGCTTTTAAACGTTTTTCAATATCCCCTCTCTGGATTACACAATCGATTATCGTAAGGGTCCAAGCCTAATTAAACAGTAAGTACATGTGCGTGAGAACCGGTAGGGAGTTTTTAGTTACCAGATCCAGATTTGTTGCCATTAAGTCCCAGAGAAGGTGTCTGGCACCTTTCAAGGTCAGGGTTTACAGCCCCTAACAGGCGTTCCTCAGTGCTTCCAGCACCGGTTTCATTATCAGCCCTATCACTCTCGTCTTCAGGCCCTAGGCCTGAATGGATTAGCAAGTATCGTCTGCAGTAAGGAGGGGGTGGGCCCTACCAATCGCTCGGAGGTACTCTTTTTCCAAGGCTTCGCGGAGATCAACTACCTTTATATCTAATATACTGTTGTTTTCACCTGGCTCAATTCCCTTTGGCATCAGACATATTAACTCGGCAACTAGGGCTGAGCCCATACATCGCATAACCTCTCTTCCGTTCCAAAGCTCGCACACTTCTTCCGACGTAGACGTCATCAGCTCTGCTTCAGCAATAGCAAGGTTTTCTCTCCCTCTTCCTACGATCGCCTTGAGCCAGAATAGACCCCCAACCCGGATAGCACTGACGAGGATGGTTATAATACCAAGTAGTACCATTGCTAGTATCAGATTGTCGGCCCAGCTGACGGACTAGCTCAGAAACTACACCGTCACTCGTTCGCCAAAGAGCGCAAGTAACCTGGTAGCATGAGCCACTTAGTCTGCCATACGTAAACTTCACTTTAGTCTATGTGCTTTACGGTGAGAGATCTGAAAACAAATTGTTGTAGATATCGTCCCCATCGTCTGCTGCGACGACTGTTGCGGTCACAAATACAAGCAGCATCCAATGCAACATGCCTAATACCTTGGTTGGCATGACGCTAGCTTAAATACTGAGGTTTCTGTAACTTAAAAAATGTTTATAGAGTTTTGAAAGGGGTTGTTGCATTTGTGTATGTGTTGTGTGATAAACCGGCCCCAGGAGAGTCAAGTCAAAGGGAAAGCGTAAATTTATCTATATTGGTGAGACACAAGAAGAGTATGTGTAACCACCTTGTGCCAATCAGAGACGAAAGCGCTTACTGCAGCCGATTCCGGCTGGGGGATGCTCCGTTGGTGTTACTCGAGTAGATATTAACTATCCGCTGCCTCAGCGGCGACCTGATAAGGTCGCAGCAACATAGACGCTTTGCCACTTGTAGCCAATGATACCTTGGCTCTTGACAAGGGACATATCGGGATCCTTGGCAGCTTACATGTATCAGTCTCGCCTACATATGCAAATATTGTATTCATGCTGACCGGCTGCGAGACACGTCAATGAGCCCAAATGTCAGACGTGATTTGACCAGCCGGGCAAGGGTGCTCTAGACACCCTTACGATTTGTGGCTTACTTAGAGAGGTTCAAAAGGGCTATGATAAACAGACACCCATACTGCCATTTTAAAGCAACAAATTAACGCATTACAGGCCCAGTTGGATAGTCATCATCATCATAAGAGGAAGAAGGTCCGTTTATCACCTAAAAGCACCTTCACAAGGATAGAGCATATCTAGCGGGCGCCGAATATGGCTGGCGGTGGAAAAGATTGTGAAGATAAATCCAGCGTATTTGAACCATCAGGTGAAGCTAAAGTTACATCTGGATGGGTGGGAAGGTAGTGAGAGAAGTGGTGGTTGTGTTGGTGGTGAGGGTGTTTTGACGTGGGGGTATTCAACAGTAGGGTGGATGGGTCATTGGCCTTTCGAGCATCCTCATACGCGAGCGAGCAAACGTCCAAGAAGCACCGGTCAAGCGATAAGAGCAGCTTTGGAAGTCCCAGCAGGTGAGTTATTCCTATTTGGGTTCCTACCTACCCCCACACTATTGGTGGGAATAAGCACATAGGTGGCAGCCCCGCACAAATATGCCTAATCTCTCAGCAACTGGCGTATAAGAGAAGCTACTTTGCTTGCGAGGTGTTCGTTAATGAAACTGGTAGACGAGACCGACCAACGTAAGCCACCTGTTCAGCATCTCACTATTTATTGAATGCAGCCAAGTCCTGGGATCAATTGATGGTGGGTGGGCGTCGTATCGCTAACCTATTAGAACCGTTGGCTCCTGTGAAACGCTGCAATGTGGTTTGAGTAGCTGTGGCTTCACGACCACCCACCTGCACCCTAAGCAGAACCATTACCAATCAGGTAACAGCATGGGAATTCTGCGGCCAGAGCTGTCCCACGGACTAAGACGCATACGCAGATAACATGCATAACCACCGCACCAGAATTTCTAGCGTCTGTCGTTTAGGATTTCCTTATTAGGGGGCCCGGACGGCCCCAACCCTATTAGGTTAGGGTCCGGTCGGGCGGCAGGGGCAGGGGTAATCAGGCGTACTAAGGCAGGGAAGACGGATACAGTGAGGGGTCAAAAGTATCCGAGCAAACTTAATACTCCACCTTAAATCCACTAAACTTATAATTGTAAAAGTATTAACGTAGTCCATAAGTGAACGGTCTACATAAGTAAATGGTCTACGTTTCTAGCACCCATACAATAATATATAAGAGAAATTAACTATAACGCCTTAAATTAATTCAAACTATTTAGAATCCTCTTCTTTAGAGGTAGATTTAACTTTTTAACACGTATAAGCATTATAGCTAGTCTCTCTATAAATACTATATTATTATATATACGTTTCTATCCTCTTTATATAACTACTACTCTAACCTATTTCTACCTATAACTACTCTGTTATATTAATTTAAGACTTTAAATCTTTTACCTAACTAATTATAAGTATTCTACCTTTCTAAAGCTGTTTTTTTTTATATAGTAATAGCAGCTTATATACTTATTTACCTCCTAATACTTAGTTATTTATACCTATAGTAAAACCTAGTTATATACTACTATTATAATTCTTTTCTTTAGTTACTATATATACCTAATAATTAATATTAGGGAGCTATTTTAATATTATATAATATAATTTATAATAAAATTAGACTATAAAGTAAATTTAATTAGGTTATTTAGCGTCTTTAGGACCTAAGCTAGTAGTAAGCTAGTAGAAGAACCTAAAGGTAATAGCGTCTAAAGCTTTATATTTAGCTATAAAATTATATATTCTAGATTATATAGGATAAGGCTAGTTACTCTAAAGCCTACTTAAATATTTAATATTATTATTACCTTATTATATACCTTATAAAAGGCTAGGAGGAAGTCTTCTTTTATAATATATAAAATATATACCTATATAAGAACCTTAATTTTTTAGCTATATACCTATTTTAAGGGACTAAATTACCTAATATTAAGAGGCTAGAGCTTATATAATAAATAAGGGGGTATATAGAGCGTAATAATATTATACTCCTTATAGTATAGCTTAAAATTAATAGAATAGTAGCTTTTATAGCTATTAAGGATAAGGAGGTAGTAAACACCCTTTATATAACTCCTTATATAGAAATTAAAGTACTTTACCTATTTTATATCTTTATTATTTATTATCTAACTATTTTCTATAAGTATAATTACTTAGTTAGGTAGGAGGGGGTTATTATACGTCTAGGAGTTAAGATAGACCTTACCTATAAAGATAATATATAGTAGGATAGAATAGCTATATAACCTAATACCTTAGATTACTATAACCTATTTTTAGTTCCCTTATTATACTCCTTTTAGCTTACTATATTATTTAGAGGCTATAATAACTATTTTAGAGGATATCTTACCTATTATAAACCTAGTCTTATTAAAGTTATAGATATTAGTATTATCTATCTTATACTTTATAATTATATTTTATATAAGGGAAAACTATATATAATATACGTTAGGATCTTTATAAAGGACTCTCTAATAGTTAATTATTTAATTAAAACACGTCTAGAGCTTAGGTTATTATTATATAAAGTTTAAGGCCTAGTTTATTCTAATATGTTACATACTATAGTTATAAAGTAGTTAATTAGCTATTTCTTAAATAGTACTTAGGCGTAGTAAAAATACTTATAAATCTAGGTTAATAATATATTATATAATAGTCTCTTTTTTATATAAGGTTAAATTCTAGTAGGGTAGTTAAATATTACGTTATATAGGTTAGTTATATTATTATTAATAGAGTGTTATATAGGATATATTATAGAAAGATATAGCCTTTTATATAGTTAATTTTAGGTCTAATTTAAGCGTATTAAGTACTAGAACTAAATTGCTTTTATTTAATTATCGTACTATTATTATAGGTAGAGAAAAGTAGGGAAAAAGAGTATCTGTTCTAAATTATACAAAAGTAGACTATTTACTTATATAGACTGTTCACTTATGGACTACGTTATAACTCTTTAACTTAGGTGTAAAACCTTAAATATTATCACTTAGTTCTATAATTTATCTATAAAAGTATACTTATATATATATATATATTTAAAGACCCCTTCCGTTAAATGCAAAAGGTATTTGAGGTTCTCCTAGCGCACTTCCATCTCGGCAGCAAGGCCTCTCAGAAAAACATACCTACAGCTAATACTACTAAGGTAGTAATATGTTACTTTGAACGATTGCTAATACAAGATTTATAGAATGTTTATCTGTTGGGAAGTCCATCATAAGCACACCATAGCGGGCGACACTTTGTCCTACAAGACTCTGTACATACGAATTCACCCCTTCGCAGTACTTGCCCCTCTCATCATCCCAGAATCCCTGAGCATAGTCCCATGGAGTAGCCACACCTATGCCGGCTGTCACAGCACTTGTGTAGTTAAAATACCACACATCCGGCCTCTGCTGAGATGCAGCCTCTTCCATAAGACTTTTCACCATCCCAAACTTAAGTGGGATAGTCTTCCACGGGCCCCCCATTGCATATGAGAATGAGTATTTATCTTGGATACGGACGTTCTGCGTGAAATTTCCAGGTGTTGCACAAATATTAAACGGACTGGCGTCATTGTCCTTCCATTTGGTGACATCGAGCCCGGCGCTATTGGCGGGGTGCGGAGGGAACAATGGGAATCGTCGTACGAGCTGGATTTTCCCTCGGATGTCGCTGAGGTTCGGAATGTCGGTCCCTAATCGCCATCGGCCTTGGTTCGAATATATGATGGAGAAAATCACGTCGCAGAGGTCTTTAGTAGTGTATTTGGCTGCTGGAGTCCCCTCATGATTTGTATCACAAATCCTTCCGAGGGGTGGTTGCTCATCCAGTCATAAAGACTTTGCAGGACATCAACGAGTCGTAAGCCGAGAGGATAATCGCCATGTACGAGTACAGCATTCTTCTTTGCGCTTAAGTTTACGCGGAAATCAAAAAATCGAATTCCCTGATCTGCCTGTTCAGGGATCGTTAGGCTTTGAGTGGGAACAAGTGGCACCGATGACTTGGCACAGCTATCGTGAGTTCCTGGTATAGATAAATGCGAAAGGGGGATGTTTTGGTTAGCTACATGAGCCATCCAGGAGGAAAGAGGTATTGTGACAGGCATTATTAAATAGAACAGAAAGTAGTGATAAAGATCGAATTTGGTGAAATGGTGATTGAAAAACTGATGGTGAAGTTAGGGTGCTAGTGTAAGAACGTTGCTGTGCTCTTATATAATAGTCGCCAGTTCCTGAATTTTAACGAGAATAATAAGTTTAATAACAATTCTATCATTACTACAGGGTTTCCTATGCCTCTGACACATTGAGTATCCGCCACAGCATCTGCAGGCAATACAGGCTAATAATTGAAAATGAAGAATGTAGGCTTGTCTGATATGTCAGTCTCAACCATCTTCTTACCTGGGCCCTGCTGCTTTCAGCTCAATAGTTTCAGTAGTGTCTGCATAAAAGAGAACTAGTGAGGCACCCATACGTATAATGTCCCTTGTAGTGTCGTTCTCGCCTCGTTGAATGTAATGGATGTGATCATTCAGTGGCAAAGAGTGGAGTAACCTAATGCTCGTTGTGACGAATTAAACCACTAGTCACTTATGTACTCCGTATATGTGCGAGTAGGAAGGGCGGTTAAGGATTCCAGGGCAAAGATGTAAGCCGGCATACCGGTCATCCCGATAGCGTGACCATCTTGTCCCGTGTTAAAAAGCCCCCTTAAAACAACCGCCTTGTTTGGTAAAGTTTCTGGCTATTGTATTATAAATGGCTTGGAAAAGCTTGCAACACCAGCCAATCATGTAATTGCGTGTTCCGTCACATTCCATGCGAAGTCGGTCCACCTATACCAATTCTAGAATAGCCCTCTATTCTGTGGCTAGCTGAGGCAATTTGCACCGGGGGCGCCTCAGCCGTGTACTACACTAGCCGTAATTGGACCAATCATGTAATTACGTATTCAGTCACATTCCATGCGAAGTCGGTCCACCTATGCCAATTCTAGAGTAGCCCTCCATTCCTTGTGGCTAGCTGAGGCATTTTGCACTAGGAACGTCTCAGCTGTATACTACACTAGCCGTAACTAAGCCGCAGAGCCGCAAACGTAAGAAAATCGACTTTCCTAATCTTATATATAAGTCTTAACAGGTCTATTCTATTTTAATAAACTACTTGCCTGTTAACTTATACACCAGGTTTAGCCCTTATCATTCATATCTACTAAGAACTCTTTGAATCTAGAATATCGCAGAAACCAAACACTAAACATGGCGGTAAGAAGAAAAAACTATACCAGAAGTAATAAACACTTGGATGGATAAAGTAACATATATACTAGCCCTATGTGATGGCCATTAGGATTACCAACAACACCGACAACGACCTGAAGCCCCTGGGAACAGCATTCTACGACGGCGACGGCGACGTGCAACAGCAGCCAAAGACAATCCTAGCCAGATCTAACGGCTCTGGTGGTGTTTTGGAGAAAGTCGGAGGTAGTGATGGCCTCTTTGGTCTTGTAGCATACTCCACACCGGATCCAAATCAAACACTTGTGATCTGGACGACTATGCCGGCAACTTCAGGAACCAACAACCACTGCTGGGTGCGTTTAAATCCGTAATAAGGCGTGGCACCGTGACGGATTTGTTACAGATCGGCTTTGCGACTAACAGTTAAGAGTAGGTGGGACTGGTCCAATCTAGTACCAACATCAATTCGGATGTTGCAAAGTCTTGCTACAACGGCCCACCTTCAGGATTTACCGAGTCAACGTTCACATGGGAGTTCTCCCAGAGCGGAGATAAATTTGCGCTTGTGGTACTCTTTAGAATGATACTCTATATCTCTGTCAGGGCAGCGCTAACCAGAATCCTTCCTGCTATTTTAGGTTTCTGCTGATGTGGCCGATAAGAAGGCTTATGATACTTACAGTACAGTTAAGCTGGAGCTTTATCATAATGGATCTAAGGTTTCAGCATCCTAGTAGCTTATCAGTAGAGAGAGGTAGAGGGTTAATTACATAAGCAGGCAACAGAAGGGTAAGCAGGGAAGATAACAAGGAGTAAGAGAGGATAATTATAGGCAGAAGAATTAAGAGATCGAGTAATAGGAGTATAGCTATTTAGCCTATATACTACTTATGCCCTATACCCTTAGCTAGGTTTTAAGCTACCTCTAAATACTTTAGTAGGTACTATAGGTAATAGCTATCTATATGATAATAATTACTACTACTTCTTCTTATTTACTTTAGTATATTATTATAGAATGCGTACGAAATAAAATCCCTATAGAAGTATTAGTTGTATTTCTTTATTAGTCTAGTTTAATACCTTGACTTCCTTAACGCGTTTCCTATGTTAACATTAGCCTATATTATGTACAGGCTCCTATCTATTAAATTATAGGTATAGTAATATATATCTACCTAGCCCCTTTAGTTGAGTATTTCTATATATATAGCCTAAGAGGTAAAATACGTATCTACCTACATCCTTTATTCTAAGTAGGGAAATCTATTCTAGAAATAATACTAATATTTACCTAGCAGTATTACCTATTTAGGCTAATTTGTCTACTAAGGTGTAGCTAGTACTATACGACTATGCCTATACTTTAATAGGTCCTCACACTTAGTGCTATAATAGCAGTAGAATGTAAACATTAGAGGTTGTTATATTAACATGGCATTTTTGTAAAGGTTATTATTAAGCCCCACCTCCTGAGCTATTTTTTGAAACTTTAGAAGCTGCTTATGCAACGGGCTGTATTGTCTAATTTAGATCTGTTAAGCATCAGTTATATAGGCAGGCGTTATTTTGTGTATATTAATGAGTATAAAGAATGAACGGCTATAGAAAGAAACCCTTTATCTCTATAATGAGTGTATGATCCCCTAATACACGGATGGCCCTGCTAGTCTTAATCATGCATCTCTACAGACATAAGTCAGGTTGATAGGGCAAGACATTTAGCACAACTAATGTATTAGGGCAACATTACTATTGCCTTCCCTTTCTGGTGCCATGCTAGAAATTACATCTGCTGTTAAAATATAAGACTAAGTATAATTGCTAGGGCATCCAAACTTACATAGTCATCTTTGCGCCTGCATCGTTACTAAGCGACCCTCTGTTGCCAGGGCTACAATAGGCAGACCAGCTTCAGTGGACTAGGTGGAAATAGTGTCCCGCGTACGTTTGAAACGCAGCTCATCTACTTCAACAGCATCGTCGTGCACCTCTTTCGTCCCTCCTTGCCTGTCGTACTGGTAGCCCAGTGTTCGTAGGAGCAGCTGCGTGTCGGTGACGCCCGCTTCTTCACTGACCAGGGTCTCTTGGTCTCGGAAGTATCCGTAGCCATCAAATCCGTCCGCAATAAAGGCGACCATGGCAACAGTGAGCTTGTCATTGTCGCCCGGACGTATGCTTCTCTGAACGCAAGGCCTTGGGCACTGCCAAACCTCGAGAATGCGGCTGCCTTCCCTTCTTAACCAATCCGCCACCACCTGGAGCCCCGAATATTAGAGGAAACTCCCGTCGGAATACGCATCAAAGAATTTTCTAGAGAACGGAGAAGAACATCGCTTGTGATCCGTTTCACGAACATAGCGTTATCAAACGGTAGGATCTCAATAAGATCTCGCACAGTGAGCGGCGGCTCTACGCCCTGCAGCGGGACGGCCGTGTGGACCAGAGCATCGGCACCGATCACGTCGATTTGTTGGTGGACACTCCGCAAGCACTCGCTCACGCGTCGTCTGCTATCCTCCAGCATGGCTTGGTCTTCCACCGTCGCGTGTGATATATCGGCGATCTGCTCAACTATCACCGACTGAAGCACGGTCTCGGCGGCGCCATCGCTGCTACCAGTCGCGGCACGTCGATCCACTTGTAGCGTCACGCAGGATAGACCTCCCCAGTCGGTGCCGCTCTTGACAACTCGAACGGTCCCGCGTGCTTTCAGTACCATGCCATTGGTATTATCGACGAGGTCCAGCGTCGCAGCATCAGGATGACTGCAGTCCAGCACCTTGGGATCCTTAGCACGGTATGAGTAGCGACCAATGTCACCTCCGTAACGCCGCAGCAGTTGGTGATCATGACCGCCGAGAACCAGATCGAGCCGTTCGGCTGGGTCCGCCGCGTCACCGCAACGAGCCTCGGATAATTCCATGTCTTGGGCAAGGCGCATGTGCGTGACGGCAATGACCAAGTCGCAGGCTGCGACGCAACGCAGGTGGCGTGTGCATGCCCGTGCGCTTTGAACCGGGTCCTCAGTGACGCAGCGTGGAAGTTCCCGGCAATTTGATGGCCAGTCCCTATATTTGTTAACCCGTTCCATGTCAGCTCGAATAGCTCACACGGTCAAGAGGGTTCAAAACAGGCGTTGGGCGGGTTTTCCGATAATTGAGGTTTGGTATCACAACTAAATCTCACTCACGTTCCCGCTAGGCCGAAAAAGCCGACCCGAAATCCTTGCAGTGTGACAATATGGTATCTCTGAGCACTGGCGAGAAGAGGGCTCGGGCTATTAGCCCTGTCATGGCTGCTCCCGAAAGCATTGTGACTGGCTGCATGGAAGGCATTGGAGAGCAACCAGGGAAAATCGGTCTGCGCAGTAAGCTCCCGAAGCCTTTCCTCTCCAAAGTCGAAGTCTGCCAGACCGGATAATAATTGTTAGCATTAATAATGATTTCTGCTCTTGCACGGTGGAAGGGATACTTGCCATGATTTCCGTAGCAAGCTACATCCACGCGTAATTCTTTCAAAAGAGGAAGCATATGTGCCCCTCTTAGAATGGAGGCCTCGAGAGACGGGGAGAAGATGTCACCAGAAAAGACGGTGAAGGGCGCACACGATTTGTGCTTTTCGCGAAACGCTCGCAATTGCGTCCAAAATCTGGCGATACTTTCGTGTTTCGATATGTGGTACTGATGGGATTTTAGTATTCATTGAACGAACCCTTGGGAGAGTTCACATGATTGACCACTTACCACATCGTTGAAATGGAGGAGAACAAGCTCGGTTATAGGCATGACTTTATGGGACCTAATGTGAAGGGCCTGGTCTTTCTTGGGTGATGTCTGACCTGAAGAGGGCTCAGAATTCTCTATGTAAAGCTACAGAGGGGGCAGAAATTCTATCTGGCCAGAGGTAAGCAAAAAAGGTATAGTATCTATAGAAATACTAACTATAATATATAAATATATAAGTTTAATAAAGAAATATCTAGAGAGGAGGATTCTAAGTAGTTTTAATTAATTTAAGTTTTTATTATTTATTCTTATCTATATTTATAATATAGCAGTAGTTAGGTACTTTCTTCACTCATCTAATTGCTTTACTTATTATGTATGTTACCTAAAAGTAATTAAGTTCACACAAACTTAGCATCCATAAACTTATAGATGCCCTGTACTCTTTTCCATTTTAGTTCCCTAGATCTCGAAAAGGCATGTTTAGCATGAGTCTGAGACTTTGCAGCGGCCGCATCATCCCCAGCTTGCCACCTATCGATTTGCTCACAGATCAGATAATCATTTTGGGGGCTTGGAGTATGACCAATGACTCTCAAGTCTGTGTCTCTCCGAAAGTCGAGGCAAACCAAGGCATGCCCCTTGGCGGTAACGACCTTGAGCATCGTCAAGCCGCTGAGCAAGAGCGTCGAGGAACTGATGGGCTCGTCGATGGAGAATCCCTCTGTCGATCTCCTGAGAAACGCCGAGTTGTAGGGGCCGCGGATGTTCAGCACGCTGCCTCGCCGTTCGTCGTGCAACAGTTTGGCGATGATGAGCTGCGCGTCTATCCTGGTGATGGACTGCAGCTCGGAAACCGAACAGCAGCGGACACGCCGCCGGAGAAAGTCGTTCCAGGTCCACTCCTTCACCTTCATGCTTTTGCCGACCAGGACGATGAAGGCGGCCACGACCCAGAGGTAGGTCGCCAGGTTCGAGGGGTCGACGCCGTTGATGCGCTGCCCGACGCTAAAACCGATGCCGAGGCCGCCGGCCGCGAACAAGACGGCTATCGATATCACGCTCCACACGTATCCCGGACACGGGACCGTCACGCACGTCTCATCGACGACCCAGTCATCCATGTACTTGGTCAGCTCGTTGAGCTGGTGCATCGCGTTCTCCTGGGCTTTTGGCTGAGAGTCAGGGCTCCGCACGAGACTGGACCGCGAGAAAAAGCCGGAGCGCAAAGCCTCTGAAAGGTGGAGAACATCTCGTCTCTCCACGTTGTCGTCGAATTGGCTGGTATACATGCGGAAGAAGGCGCTGAACTGTCCCTCCTCGAGTGGCTGAACGTCGTCTCGGATAAAGCCAGTCAAGGCCATGATATGCCGGAAGTTGGTAAAGTTGGCAACGAAGCTTGGGCTGGTGGTCGCCAGAGAGACCATGACGGTGATGACTTCGTCCATGGAGTTGAATTGCAGACACTTGCTGCGGCCTGCAAGATCGATGTTGGACGAACCAGACTGGTCGTTTTCTGATCCGAAGTACGCCCACTCCAATGTTGTTTTCAGGCCGCCGGGGTGCTCTTGTCTCCTCTGCTCGCGGTTTCTGTTGTAGAGATGCATAACTGTCTGGTTGAGGATGTTGAATGCCGTGTGTGCTGTGTTCATGTTATCTAGGTCCGATGTTGCTGAGTACTCGAGGTCTCTGTCCTGGAAAAGAAGGGCCTGCGGGGGGGGGGGGGCGTGTTAGGTCTTGTTGAAAACACGAACTGGCGTTCTAGAGAAGTCCGTCCACATACCTTGAAACCCTCAAATCCTGTCTCGTAAGCCACGGCACAAATTTCGAATGCCGTCGCCGGAAGACCAGACCGGTTGATGAATCTCATGGACATCAACACATTTCTCAAAGCCGAATTAAGCCCAACCCGGAACTTATTCTGCTCGACACAATGAGCCGCGACCTGCTTTTCCTCGTACGACGCGGTTCCCTCTTTCTCGTTCGTCTCGACCATTCGCATGTACTCCTCACACTCCTCCTCCTCGTCCATTTCTCCGCCTGCATCTTGCGAATGACCTGATTCGCGCACGTTGGACAGGACGGCTTCTGCTGCCCTGACGGCAATTGCGGAATTCGCTTGCAGATCAATCAACAACAACTTGATCTTGGTGATTCGCTTAATGAGGACACTCAGAACGTTTGTTTGCCAGTAGGTGCCCGAAGAGGTCTGGATGATTAGTCTTGTCAAGACTGCCGAGATGTAGTTGATCAGGCTGTAGGTGGCTGCTACACTGTGCAATGCTCGTCTCTGAGCCTCGACATCTTCCGTGCTCGAAACGCTCTCTGTAGCACCCTGGCCTTTGGCTACTTGCCTAATAAAGCTCGAGAGCCTTTGTTGGTTTGAAAGCCGACCACAGTGTTCCGCGTTGATGCATTCGTTGTCGAGAAGGCAGATCGTGATGGCTGTTTGGATCTTTTGGCACAATTTGGAAACATCCCGAAAGCCCTTTTCGGTGTCTCCCTGGAAGAAGCCGTGGCTCAAGAATTCGAGCGGCTTGTCCGGACTTTTCGCAATGGCCATCAATCGCTTTGTTTCCTCGCGCCACAAGCTCACGAGAACGTCGTCAGATTGGACATACGATCCGGCCGCGTCAAACTCGGGGTACTTTGTCGCGCAATCCGTTTTAGGTAACACCTTCGCCAGAACTTCCTCGAAACAACATTCAGCTGGCCCACCCCTGGGCTGAGGATGTTCTTGGGGATCCTCCGAGACCCCTCTCAAAGACGGGTCGACAGGCTGATGTCGGAATCGGCGTAAGAATCGTCTGGTCCGGTCGACGGCCGATTCGGTCGTGGTACGGCGTGGCAGCTCGATTGGCTTGAGGTTTGACCCTGTGCGCAACGGCACATTGGGCCCTGACGAAGTGTTTCGCAGACCGGGCGTGCTCTGTGGATCGGAAGTTTCGTGAGACCGGCCATCGACACAAGATCGTTTCTCCTGGTCTTCAACCAAACTCATTGATCTTGAAGACATGACGACAGTGTAAAGAACGCCGCTGTAAAGATATCGACGGCGAGCAGGATGTCAGCGCCCTTGGCTGCTATCGTTGGTAGGTAGGTAGACAAGGGTCGTGATCGATAATAGAGAAGGCTCGGCATGGACTCCTTTTAAATTCGAGGCTCGCTGATCGGGGCAAGTAACATGGTACTAAATGTTTTCTCGTTTATCTTTCATGACGTGGTGGCATACTGAATGGCGAACGAGACGGCGAACTAGCCGGCGAACTGGGCAGACTGGAAGGCGGACCGGAAGGCGGCGGAAATAGCCTGACAGTGGCAGTGAAAGCCACTGCGGCAGGAGAAGCTGCAGTAATGCACCTGAATGCGCGTGAATTTGAAGTTTGTGACCATCAATTGGTTAGTGTCATTGCTGCCTGATGCAAGGGTTGGTGAAGGTGCTGACCATACAAGCAGGCTGGACAAGCAGAAGCATCGCCTCATTATCCCAGGTCTAGATCAGGCTCTGGGGAAACATATTTTATGAGTCTCTGTCTTGAAGACCATTCCTGGGATCTTAATCAAGGACGACGGAGTAGGGAAAAATGACTTGCGACAGTGCCAGCTCATGCGACCTCGGCGTCTACCTCTTGGCGCTGAGCGTGCACAATCATTCGAACAATGAATCTCCTCCTACAGCACTCGACACAGAAGTATTGCAATTGCCGACGCAAGCATCCAGAGCAACCGACCAAATCGACTTGACGAGTAACCAGCAGGACGTTCCAACGATTTCATTACCTGAAGAAGGAGCTCCTGTTAAGTCAGACGATCAATCAGACGAGATCACAGTACGCGTCGAGTATGAACAGCCTTCCGGCGAAGATACTCATCACCTTCAACCTGCCGATGAGATAAACGATGAATTCTCAGATGCATCTTCGTGCAACTACCCAACTCTGTGCCAAACCCGCAGGACAGGTCGCCGTGTTCAATCTGGAGAGGGCATTGGGAATGCAACTGACAGCGAAGATGATGACGACGGGGGTTACCATAACGATTCAGGTGCCGCCTATGACAGCGATTTGGAGTCGGTCTTGTCCAAGTCGGATCGAAAGAATCACGCCCAGAAGATGCGAAAGTGGAGAACCCTGGCTACGGGCAGGTTCGAGAAGATGCTTCTTGATTGCATCGTCAACACAGGTCTGAACCGAAACAGGGCGACCGCAGCCATGTTCGTGTAACTAATGGTGTGACGTAGACAAAATTGCGCCAGAATACCGAGACATCCACATTGCCCGATCGACGATTGACAAGCTCGAGCAAGTTACTTCGTTATCGCTGCTACGGCCGAAGGCTTTCTCCTATGGCGTGCTCAGGGGCAATAAAGTCACGGGGTGTATCCTCTACGGCCCCCCAGGCACAGGCAAAAGCCTGTTGGCTAGGGGAATGGCCAGGCAGTCAGGATTCAACATGCTTTCCATCTCGACTTCCGAGATATGGCAAAAGTGTCACGGCGAGGACGAGAAGATGATCAAAGCCGTGTTTTCCATGGCCCGAAAGCTTTACCCCTGTATTGTCTTCGTCGATGAGGCCGACGCAATGCTTGGCGCACGCAAAGCTGGCGAGAGAAGGCACGTCAGGTCGATGCTGAACCAATTTCTCATGGAGTGGGACGGCCTGGTCACGGACACGGAGGCACCATTTGTCTTGCTGGCCACAAACAGGCCGTTTGACCTGGACCCAGCGGTGCTTCGAAGAGCACCAGTGCAGATACATCTCGACATTCCAACGAAAGAAGAGAGGGCCAGTATACTAGGCCTTCTGCTTCGTGACGAGAAGTTGCAGAACGTCAGCTTGGGTATACTTGCCAACATGACCCCGAATTATACGGGGTCTGATCTCAAGAACCTCTGCGTCATGGCTGCGACGAACTGTGTCAATGCACAGCCGAGAGACATGACCGAACGCGTCTTAACGAGGGCGCACTTCTTCTCGGCACTACAGACCATTCGCGCGACCAACATAGGCAAAGTGAACGCGAACGAATTCAAAAAGTTCGAGGACAGATTGCAGGAAAACGGCCGGAGCTCGGGAGGGAATGAAGACGAAGACTAGCTTAGATGATAGATACACCCTGATTTGATTCTTGCTTTTTCATTTTTCGAAGACGCATTTGTAAAACGTTGACACGAATGTATCCAGTCTTCACTTAAAGCTACAAGTCAACCACCAAAGCTCATACTCTAGGTTAAATCTCTTTCAGTTGCTAGATTGTGCAGTCAGAGACTTTCATTAAGCCGGAGCAAAGGCGACGCCACTGAGATATTTGCTAACATCTACCGAATATAAAAGCGGTCGTCGTAGCTATCTGGCCGTAAAATCATGTGGCACTTGCTTCACTGGCGCAGAGCGATGAGCCGGTCAGCGGCTATTGAAAACTGGCGACAGAAACGCGTGTGGGGCCGTTCTTTTCCATGCATGTTCTGGTATTCTGGTGAGTACTCTATGTCCTGGCGATGTTCACCCAGGAAAGATGCAGATCCGAGTATTGCTCGATGAAATACTCCAGTGGCGCCGTCTCTGTCGTGAGCTGCGGGAATAAGTGCTACGTCATCATCTCTAAGTCCCTATCTATGCACAGCGGCCTCACTAAAAGCCAAGAGGAGGCCGCCTGGTGCTATCATCTCGGGTCGACAGCGTCGGAAGCAGAGGTGCATGGCACACTTAGTGGCGCAGACCTCTGCCGATACTTGCAGATGACTTGCAGATGTGAGTCAGACTTGACTGATAAGGCTGACCTATTGCACCAAGACACGTGCACAATGGAGCCTCTCAAGCAGTCAGCCTAAGGCTATGTCGCTGGTTGCCTACTTTGCCTCACTTTGAGGCGATCTAGGCCAAGTGCAAGGTGTGGTGGCTTCCTGTTCATGTCTCAAAATTCTCAAAATTAAACCAGACTTTTGCCTTCAGAAGTTGATGCCAGCTGCAGTTCACCTGAACATGTGAATTGTACTATTTTCGTCCTCGTTTTCTTTTTCGACTCCAAGATGAAGCGCGACGACGACGAGCCAAAAAACCCCCAGAAATCCGATGGGGACTCAACAGACGAAGATGGGCCAGTTAACAGTAACGACTCTGCTTCAACTGTCGACATCACCAATTCCGTGAACAAGAATCATACCTCGGAAGGCGAGAATGGTGATGAGAATCACCGCCACAATCAAAGCTTCACGCCGCTTTCTATTGTCAGCGTTCATCATCAGAACGACGACAACAGGCAAGCGCTTGGAAACAATATGGAGGCCAGTAGCGAAAAGCCACACAGTTGCCATACTCGGCTCGAGATTGTCGTAAAGGGTGTATCGGATCAGAAGCAGGAGAAAGACAGAGCTCAAGATGCCGGCAGGACCAACAACAGCAAAAAGCCAGAAGAGGCCCCTGAGCCTAAATCTCCATCTGAAAAGTCTCTCAGACAGTCCCGCGCTGCTTGGAGAGCTATGCAATTTCCCCCAGACTTCGAGAAGGTATTCAAAGATGGTTCCGACTCGAATTCAGACACCTCTTCCTCGGACAGCGACAACTACCGATATGGCCGAAGTCGCAAAAGGACGGGCGAAAAGGCCGATGATGTGTCGTCATGGACAGAATTCGTTGTCAGCGACATGAAGCCGGAGGATGTTGACGACAATTCACCGTCAAGACTAAAATGGCTCAGGCAGAAGGGAGAAGACAACGAACAGAACCCGTATCTTGACCAACTCATGGCCATGGTTGGTCTGGAAAAGGTGAAGGCTCATTTTCTTGCTGTCAAGGACAGAGTCAAGGCGAGCAGCAGCACCGACCCAGGGCTGGCGAAGTTGCGACTTCACCTGGTTCTCCACGGAAAAGATGGAACAGGCAAGTCTTCCCAGAACAAAAAGAGAAAGCGTATCACTGATTTCCGCTAAAAGGCAAGAGATCCGTCGCAAAGCTGTACGCGCAGTTCCTGTTCTCCATAGGGGCTGTGAGCGATGAGATATTTTCCAAGAGATCGTCCACTCATCCTAGCCCCCCTCGATTTCCGAGTCGGCCGCGATTGGGTCGCCGTCGCAGGCAATCTCCAATCCGACCAAAGATTCCAGCGGTAGATAAGAACTATAGCAATACTCTGCTCATCGCTGACGGCCATTAGGTTGTTTTCTACGACCAGTGTGGTAGCGGTGACGTTGGGCGAAGCAGCATCTACGACAGCTACAATAGCTTCTCCGACAGTGACAGTAGCGACTCCGATTATCCATATCGTGCCAACACCCCAAGCGAGATGGATCATCTCATGAAAGCTGCAGAGAAATCTGTTTTGATTCTTTCCTCGCGGAAGAAATCCTTTCTCGACTCTATCGAGAGGAACGAGAAGGCTTTGGGGGAGCTGCATACCCCACTGACTCTTCCAGACTACAATGACGACGAGCTGATGCAACTATTTGTGCGCATGATCCAGAAAAGGGGCTTGTCGGTTGAGGGTGGGTTCCAAGATCGCAGTCTGCGTGCCTTGGTACAGAGAGTGGGCCGACAGAGGGAGTCGGAGTCGTTCACGAACGTTCATCACTTGCAGGAAGAATTAGACAAGGCATGCAAACGACGGGCTCTTCGACTGCAACTGGAGTACTCCAAATGGTTTGATTCTGATCCCACTGGAGATTCTCACCCATCATGTCTGTCAGACGACCAAAGACCTGACACAGAATCTGGCGACAAACCCAAGATCACAGATGTGATCAGCGGCCAGAAGAACGTTCTCACGCCAGAAGATCTCTTAGGACCGGAGCCAAAAGATATAAGACTCGAGAATGCTTCATGGAAAAAGATGCAAGACATGATTGGGCTCGAACATGTCAAGAGCGAGTGCGGCGACATCATCAACTATGCTCAGATCAACTATCGGCGTGAGCTGCTGGGGATGAAGCCGCTAAAGATTGGCCTGAACAGGCTGTTTCTCGGACCTCCTGGAGTAGGCAAAACGACTGTCGCCCAATTGTACGCCCAGATCATCATCGACCTCGGCCTTGTTTCCGGGAAAAAGATCATGTTGCGAAACCCATCCCATTTGATCGGCGCATACGTAGGGCATTCTGAGAAGATGACGAAGAAGGTCTTGGACGATGCCCGAGGAAACGTGCTGATCATTGATGACGCACACATGCTCTATCCTGGAGGGAAAGGGGCCGGCCATAAGACGGACGTCTTTCGTATCGCCGTCCTCGACACCATCGTTGCGAACGTATCTGCGGATCCAGAGGATAGATGCATCATACTGGCTGGGTACGAAGATGAGATGGGTCAACTGTTCAACAACAGCAACCCTGGGCTCCAACGACGCTTCCCCAAGGAGACCGCGCTGCGCTTCGACACGTACAGCGAGGATGAACTCTGTCGGATCATGGATCTACAACTCGACAAATGTGGCCTCGAGATGTCGAAAGATGCCAAGGCCGTCTCTCGACAGGTTCTGAGCCGCATGCGCATCAACCCGAAGTTCGGAAATGCGGGGGACGTCGAGAATCTTCTCAACCAGGCAAAGGTTCGCATCAACACGCGAACCAGATCTGCGTCAACTCAGGGAATAGGATCCGTGCAAGTTGTTCTGGAACCTGGCGATATCGACCCAGATTGGGATCGGGCCTTGAGAGCCGAGGAAAATCGCGCTGCTCTCTTTGAAGACTTTGTCGGATTCAACAAGATTGTCAAACAGTTCGAACGCTACCAGCTCCTGGTCGACGGTATGCGGCTTCACGATATCGATCCCAAGCCTCACATCCCGTGGTCCTTCATCTTCAAGGGACCTCCGGGTACCGGGAAAACAACAACCGCTCGAAAGGTAGGACGGCTTTACTACGACATGAGCCTTCTATCCACGGACGAGGTCTTGGCCTGCTCAGTTACCGATCTCGTCGGCGACCACCAGGGAGAAACGGGACCCAAAGTCCTCAACGCCCTCGAGACTGGCCTCGGAAAGGTCCTGTTCATCGACGAAGCCTATCGTCTGGCCGATGGCTCCAACTTCCACATGGAGGCCGTCGGCGAGCTAGTCGACGCAATGACCCGGCCGCGCTACAAGAACAACATGGTCATAATCTTGGCCGGATACACCGCCGAGATGGAGTTCCTGCTGCGCACCAACCCGGGATTGCGCAGCAGATTCCCGACACAGGTCGACTTCCCGCGGATGAGCCCGCACGCGTGTTTCCAGCACCTCAAGCATCAGGTCCAAAAGCTCAAGATCGACATCCCGGAGGTAAAAGGCCCAGGCGGCGACGAGAAGATGAAGAAGGTCCATCGGCTGTTCGAAAAGCTCGGCCGTACGAGGGGATGGGCCAGCGGTCGTGACGTCGAGACCTTGGCCAAAACCCTCATCGGCGACGTGTACATGCAGCAGGGCAGATTGAGAAAAAAAGGGATCTCAGGCCCTCTATGCATCACCACAGATGATATTATTGAGGTTCTCCTGGGGATGCTACGGGAACGGAAAGGGCGTGTCGATAACGAGGCGGAGGAATAGATAATAGGGTCGTTGTAAACGTCTGTTTCGTTTTCTTTCAATACATAGTAGACCAAGAATGCAAGTAAGTGGTTAACATCTTACGCCCGGTAACCCTAATCTCTACTACGGCGCCCGTCCAGAGCAGCTTAAGAGGTAAGTCAGCAAACCGTGGGCATCGGCTTCTGTTATCGCATTGGTGGCTTTATCCGGCGTCCTCACCATCACCTTCTGCCTGAATGAGGGCTTCATGAGAGAACATGCCATGATCCCATGGCGCTTGCTCAAACGCTGGCCGGTGTGGCCCAATTGCGGTTATTCATTCATGGTATCAGGAGTCTACTTTTCACTGGTATATTTCATACCTATTTACTTCCAAGCCGTACGGGACCTGAGGGCCATCGAGAGCGGAATCCGCAATATCCCGCTTATCTTGGGAGTATCCCTTTTCACAATTGTGTCCGCCTCGCTCATGGCAAGGACAAAACAGTGGATCCCGTTTCTTGTCGTCGGTGCTCTCATCATGGTTGCCGGGTCATCTTTAATTCTGACTTTTGGCCGCTCCTCGCCCGCAAAAAATGGATAGGGTTCCAAGCACTTGTCGGGATCGGAGTTGGCATCTCCATGGAGGTTGCTCTGGTTACCAGCCGGAAGAATGTTCCTTTAGACGATATCCCTTCCATGGTCGGCCCTTCTATGTTCTTCGAGCTGGCTGGCGGTACCGTTTTTGTTTCAGCTGGCGAAGCAATATTCGCCAACAGCTTTTTGGCAAGCTTGCGTCAAACAGCTCCGTCGCTCGACGGCATAGGTGCTCTACAGTACGGTGCACTCGGCATAAGCGAAGCATTCGGTAACGAGGCGCCCCATGTAATTGACTCATACATGGTCGGCTCAAGGCACGTATTTGTTTTGGTTCTCACCTGTGCTGCCATAACCGCCGGAATATCTCTTGTGGTTGGACTGTACGAGTATATGCTGAAAAGAAAAAGAAAGCACACACATCGAAGAGAAGATGGTAACGAATAGGGAGCGTGTTCTTTGTCGTAATTCTTACCGTCGATGTTCCCTAGAGATTCCTGTATTGGTAATCGGATAAATGAACGGAGGCAAAATAGATCAAGGTGGGAATATTGAGAAGAACGCTAGGCTACACACACACACAATATCTATTACGCCCGGCGGCAAAGCCGAAAGGGTAACTAAAGCTGATTACATGTACATTTCTGACCCTATTCTACTAAACCCAACAAGCTATAGTATAGCTAGTTAAAAGATCTTACTGTACTAATAACTCTAAGAGTTGTGAAAGATTCCATGACACGAAGAATCCAAGATGAAGTGTTCACTCAGGCTCGATTGGTTTGGTGATGGTATGTGGCAAGGGGAAGCTATCGAATGGTGAAATGGCTAGGGGAAGTTGTGCGGACTGGGATCTTCGATCCACGCCGTGCGTAAGGAGCGATGGATGATTTGCTCGAAAGGGGTCACGAAATGTTGATCTAGCCTTGCAAGTGGCTAGCTGAGAAGGTAGATAGGTAGGTATCCGTGGACTCCGTGAACTCATAAGCGCGGAATCATAGGGATGCTGGAACATGTTGCGTGGCCTGGGCTGATATCTGGCCGGATTAGTCCATAGCTTTTGTTGAATTCGTTGCAGTGGCTGGCTGAGGGTGAGCAACGGTGGATCGAGAACAGCTTTACGAATAACCCACCCACCCCACATCCGAGACAGCCCTGCATCTGAGCCATCCGAAAATGCCGCATCACCAACAACATCACCATTTTTAAACTATCACAACAATTGCCATATATCGCCAAATAACGCCATTTTTTCAGGATACCTTCTTTAACCTGTTATAAAGCAATACACCAAAAACAACGTCTAGCGAACCCTTTTATATTTAGCTGGCAGCGGAAAATACATAGGAAGGGTTGGTCGTACGGTCATGTAATGTTATTATCCTAACAGAATAACTATTTTGTCTGTCATACATACTTATGCGATATACATCGCTCGTAATTTAACCAGTTACATTTTAGGCTGATACTTAGCAAGAATGCTAACCTATTTAGCCCTAGCCGAATTCACCACAAAAGGCAAACACTTGCCATGGACTTGTACTACCTGTAGTTACATTATCCACATTCTTCAAGTGAACCTAGGGATTTGATTCAGCTTTCAGCTGACTTAGTCTGTGTCGTAGAGTCACCTATAGGTATGGGAATACATAGGGAAAATAGCTTAATCATTCTATGTGTAGAGGCTCTGTAGCGGATCGTAGATATACGCTCCTAATAGGGTAGATCTGGCCGAGTAGAGCTAGGATAACTATAATCTAGTGCTAGAGCTAGCCCTACCTAGATCTATAATAGGATATAAAGCTATTATAATATACCCCCCTAAGTAGAAATAGTTATTTCTATATACCTTTTACTTATATCCTATTATATATAAAAGAATTTATCTTAAAAGGAGTAAAATAGGCTATAAATAGCTATTTATAAAGGGGTAAATACCCTTAGTATAAAGGAGATAGTTATATAATATTATATTATATTATAAATAATAGGAAAAATAGGCTTTTTCTTATACTATTACTAGTAAAATAATTTAACTAAATTAGTAGCCTCTAATTAGCCTATTAACTTAGAGGTTATATACCTAGCCTATTAAATATTATTAACTCTTATTACTAAGTAAAAAATCCCTTTCTTTTTTTCTTTATTAATAACTATAATAACTATATATTTATAATCCCTTTATTTTTTATCTCTTTTTCTATATATAATTTATATATAATTTACTTATATTATATTATCCTTATATAATACTAATATTTAGTATATAGATACCCTTAAAAAAAGAACTTACCTATAGGTATACTACTATAGCTTATACTACTACTACTAAAAAGTATACTAAGGTATATAAGGGTAATAGAGGAGGTAGTAACCCCTCTATTACCCTAAGAGAGACACCTAAGTCCCCTACCCCTATAGTATATACCTCTTATTATTAATTAAACATACTATATCTTAAGTATAGCTAACGTTTAGATTTAGAACCCCCTACCTAGGGATCTTAATACTAGTAGAGGTACTAATAGTAAGGGTAGCTTATAGCTCCCTCCCTTAGTTATCTCTACTAAGGGTACTAAGGATATTAATAAGGAGAAAGAGGAAGATAAAGCGCCCCCCTCCCTTAGTACCCTAGCCTATTACTAGGTAGGCCTTTAGGCCTTTATTAAGTACTAGCTTAAGAGTATATCTTTATACCCTCTTATATAATTAAATCCTCTTACTAACTTTATATAATAGTTATAGCTAAGATTAAGGCTAAAGAGGAGGAAGAGGAGGAGAAGTAGAGTAGTTATACTAGAGATAACCCTATACCTACCCTAAGGAATTAAGTTAAATACCTTTACTATATATAAAGTACCTAATATAGTAATTCCTTAGGGTAGTATAAGCCTATAGTTAGGTAGACTAAGAAGTATAACTACTATACCTAAAGTAAAGTACTATACCTTAAGATTATTAAGGGGTCTAAGCTATACTATATAGTAAGGAAGTTCCTAGCTATAAAGTATAGTAATAGGCCTCTATATATATATAATCTAAATAAAGTTTATTTTATTATTTATTACTAACTAATTATAAGACCTTAGCTAAGTAAGTAGTACCTAACATACGGAACACGACGAGCTATAGTATAGCTGGTTGAAAGACCCTAACATACGGAACACGACGAGCTATAGTATAG
>MU844554.1:0-133626 GCA_030867245.1 Colletotrichum eremochloae | reverse complement strand
CAAGCTGGCTCTTGATGTAATCGCAATCCCAGCCATGGCTGCTGACTGTGAGAGGGCGTTCAGTACTGCGAAGTTGACCCTGACGTCACAAAGGCACTCAATAAAGCCCAAGATGATGGGTCAGCTGCAGCTGATGAAGAATTGGCTGAAGGGAAATGTTATACCTATTGGGGTTGAGGTTGGCTCATTCGTGGCATCGTGACCAGTTGCAAATAGCTTCACTTATTTCCTAATAAGGTAATCGGTGCTAGCGTTATCTGGTCACGTGTTCTATGGATTTGATTTGACACATTGGCCAATAAGCCAAATTAACCAATACTGGCGAAGAGGCAGTCAAATCAGCTAAATCTTGGCGTTATTTGATTTGATGGCTTTGACGGCAGCGCTGATGCTTGACGAAGGAGGGCACCGCAATTCTTGAAGTCTCCCTTATCAAAGAGGTCAAATGCCACTCTGAATCTATAATGTACAGAGTATCCCTTTGGAGAAACTAGCCGAAGTCGATTCCATCGGGTCCAAAGAATATCTCGCCTGGCAGTGTCCAGTATTATCTCTCGGATGCCGGCGTAGGTCTTTTCGGTCCATTCGTACATTCGATTCCCGTAAAGTAATGATCCGGTGGGTCCTGGGGTATTCTTGGTATAGCTGTTCCCTAAACTATCGGCGGGATGATGAATCGAACTGTTCTGGATGAAAACGTGGTTGAGATGCCGCTTAGCTGGTCTGCGACACGTGGCCACGCCGCGGCAAGTCTCGACCGCAATGCCCTCGGCGCGACTTCTTTGGAGGGCTTTCGTGTTGTACTTTTTCCAGTTCCATTTCTGAAACTGACGCTTGTACATTCTTTCTCTACCAGCAACATAGCGTCAGCAATGGACATTTTGACATGTTGGCACGTAGTTTGAGAAGACGTACGTGGCTGAGAATGAATGTTCCTTGGACATGACGTCTATTATATCCTTGAGTGGGAGATTTTCATCGAGATAAAGACGTCGAATGACATCTTTTTTGGCGTTCCAGTCTCCTTGGCTCTCAGGGCGGGGAACTCGGGGCCGATCGAGTGCGGTTTGTGGCGCCGTAATGGGAACTGAAGTCGAGAGGGGACGAAATGCAAGATTTTGCGGCAGGATTGGAGGTTCCTGCAAAGTGGTGAAGCCGGTACAGTCCGCTGCTGGGTCAAAGACTTGGATATCCATCGTAACCCAGTTGCTTTCGGCGCTGCCCAGAAGCGCGGCATCCGTCAACATGGGTGGGACCAGATTGAAGCTCATGGCTTTTGGGCGGTTTTCTAGATACAGAGGTAGATATGGTGTATGATGGAGAAGAAACAAAGATGCTTTGGCGTGTATGAGTTCCGCGAGTTGAATTCTGTAGTAACCACCAATCTGGATTTTGAAGAGTGAAGAAGGAGATGCGCCAAGCGACAACTTTGCAGGAAGCTGGGCCTTATATGCGGTTTTCTCTGTGCAGGAAGGGCTCATGAAGTCCTGAAAGTGGTGAAATATCAGAAGAGAGGCTCCGTCTGCTGCCATCCATCAATCCAACCGCCAATTGGGACATGGCATTGCCAGCCGTGGTTTGCCTCAAGATGCAAGGCCTTTTTAAGCGTTGGCAGTCGTTAATTGGACGCCACACTTGCATGCCAAGCGATGGTATGCATCTCACCCTTAAACACACACACACACACACACACACGCCAGAGCTCTTCCTCTGGGGGCGGATGATAAAAGGCCCCTACATGCATCGCCTCGAGGATATACGATATCGTTGATTAGAGTCATCGTTAACGAAGAGGATCACATTCCCGCTAGAACAACTTTATCAAGTCCCACGGTAATTAGGTACAGTACAGTTAAAGCACAGAATTTTCGAATCTTGGCTGACTAAAGGCCCTTGTGTAAGGCTAAAGTAAGAAAGAGCATTGGCTTGTATGTTTTCAAGATTCTTGACCGCCCGAATAAGTTTACCTCTGTGAAATCATCATGGTTTTCATAGCTAGTGTTGGATAGAAGCCGCGGCTCAAAGATGACATTCCCATGTTGATGAACTGGTTCGCCTAGCCGGGATAATATGATAACCCCACTTATACAGTGTTATTAGTTGAATCGACTGTATGATTCGGAGATGAATGTCATATTATGACAGTAAGAATATTATGTGCCGTACGGCTGACGTTGGAAGCAGGCAGCGGCTAAGGAACTACGCCGCACCCGCACCCGCACCACCCAGCCGCTTCCTCCCCCCCTCCATCATCCTCGAACCGCCGTTTTTCGCCTTTTGAAGCTCATTCTTCCCTGTCAATCCGATATACGGGCTCATCAATTGACCTTTCGCTATCCGGCTTTGACTGCGAATCACTGGGTGGACTCTCTTGTCCCTCCCCGACTTGCGTCGTCGTGTAAGCCCGGATATACCGCCACTACCCACCAACTTCAGAACTTCGGGCATACAAACCTTCGACATGTCCCAGTCCCCAATCAATGAGCGGCCAAGCAAGCTTCGGAAGCACTCGCACCATGGCCTCCCCTTCGCCGCGGCCCCCGTGCCGCCGGTCACAGACGGCTTTGCCTCGCTTCCGCCTCGCTGGCAGCCTGTCGAGTACTCCCTCGCCGACTACTACTACCACGGCCCCGCCATCTACGGGGAGAACGTCTGGTCCCAGGGCCATGGCATCGGTCAGATGGACCAGACTTTTCCGAAACCTCTGCCCACCGACGACGACCAGTCGGCACTTCCCTTGTTCCAGCCTGCCGAGTCGCTTACCCAGCCCTCTCCACGGGCCTTGAGCACCTTCTCGTCCCCCTCTGTCGTCTCCCAGCCATCCTCTGCCGGGTCTGCCCTGTCGCCCACACAGACCGACTTCCCGTATGAGTGGACGACGAGGAGGCCGTCGCCTTCCACCACATCGTCCGTGACCCACGCCGCTGCCGCCGCCATCACCACCACCGCCCAGGGACCTGTGAACCGCGCACAGAGTCGCTTTGTCTGCCTCGGGCCGCACTGCAACGAGTCCTTTGACCGGGAGCAGGACTTCACGGCTCACTGCAAAACAGCCCATACCCACACTTGTAACTGGGCAGGCTGCGACCGGCCGAGCTTCTCCACCAAGGACGGCCTCACCTGGCACGTCAAGCTGGAGCACCTCCTCATCTGTCCCGCCCCGGGCTGCACCGAGAGTTCCTTCCAGACCAAGCAGATCCTCGAGGGCCACGTTCGATGCGCCCACGCCGAGGCTGGCGGTGATGGAAAGGGCAAAAGAAAGGGCCTCCATACAACCACAACAGCAACAGCAGCAGCAGCAGCAGCAGCAGCAGCAACAACCACGATGAAGTCCGTGGCTGAGATCATGGCTTCCACGAGCTCGTCTCACGGCTCCCACGCCGTCGCGGCGCCCTCTCAGAACCCCAACGAGGACCGGGCCATCAAGCAGGTACTATCTGTGGCCGTTTCCAAGAAGAAGTGCCGCGAGCAACTCAGGAACGTCGTCGAGAAGAGACTCAGAAAACAGCACGGTATGGTGTTTTGACGCCTCGTCTCTCGCGAGAACGTGGTTTTTTTTGCTTCTTTTTTTTAAAAAAAAAAAAAATCTAACATGGGCCCAGGCCAAACCCCACGAACGGCCGACAGCCCAAGCGACTTTTCTCGGGCCCGCCTGTCCCGGATGATCGAGGCTGCCGGCTTCCCCGTCGTCTGGGAACACGGCGTCCTCCCCTTCCTCGTCGAGTTCATCCCCAAGTGGTGCGGGCCGAACCACGTCATCAGCGTCACCCGCGGCAAGACGCCGGGCTCGCGACGGGTCTGCATCATGACCAGGAAACAGCCGTCCCGGGCCCGCCGCGTCATCATCGCGGCGCACGTCAGGGACCTGCTGCCGGAGAACCACCGGGCCGCCGTCACCTTCGCCTTTGTCACCGGCGCCGTCAACCGCATGGTCTGGGCGCGCGGGCTGAGCGGCGAGATGCCGGACGAGGTCTGCGCGGCCCGGAACCCGTACTACTTCAAGAGCCCGTGCATGGGCGACAGCATCGGCGTCGACGGCACCGCCGACTTCAGCGAGAGCACGTCCACCCTGGGGCCCTGCCTGCTCGTCGGCGGCGGCAGCTACTGGCTCGCCAACTTCCACCCCTTTGTCGACGCGTACCGGAACCTGCCGTCCGTCAGCGTGGAACATCCCTCGCCCGGCGACCGCGCGGCGTGCATCGACGAGCGCCACGACACCATGCCCGCCGACGTGGACTTCGCCATCGGCGACCTCACCGCCACGTCCGGCTTCGACCTGAAGACGACCCGCATCTCCCACGACCCTTACTGGGAGGAGTGCGACAAGGAACCCCCGCTGGTCGTGACGGACTGGATCCTCATCGCCTCCAAGACGCGCCAGGCCAACATCCTCCGCCGGTTCCCCTCCGACACCATGCCGCTCCTGAAGGAAGTCCCCGTGAGGACGACCAGCGCCGTCGTCCCGGGCGCTACCGTGGTCTCCACGGGCCGCACGTCGGGCCACCAGCGCGGCCAGGTCTGCGAGATCCCCGCCCACGTCAGCGCCGACGAGAACGGCACGGGCAAGGCCACGCGCGAGTGGTTCGTCGAGGAGCCGCCGGCGTACCCCTTTGACGGCGGCGACGACGGCGGCGACGAGGAGGGCTGGATCCGCGGCGGCATCGGCGTCGAGGGCGACAGCGGCGCCGCCCTCGTCGACGCGGACACCAACGCCCTCGTCGGCCAGGTCTGGGGCCGCAACAAGTACTTCGGCCCCGGGCCCCGCCTGACCTTCTTCACCCCCGTCGGCGACCTCTTTGACGACATCCAGGAGCGCTGCGGCCAGCAGGCCCGCCCCCAGCTGCCGCAGTACCGCGACGAGTCCGACTGCTACCCCGTCGACCCCAGCTGCCGCCGCTGCTTCGACCTGCGCACCTACCTCGACACCAGGCGCAACTCGCGCGAGTCGCTGCGCTCCATCGTCGGCCGCAACGACGACGTCGGCGACCACGGCGACCTGACGTCGGTCGGGGGCACCTCGGAACTCGCGACGCCAAAGGACCACCACCACCACTACGCCTCCTCGTTCTGGCCGCGAGGCGGCGGCGGCGGCTCGGGCGTCGAGGAGGTCGGCTCGTCCTTCGCCAGCTTCATGTCGCCGTCGTCCACCGCTGCCGCCGCCGCTGCTCACCCGCCACCCCTCGCCTTCACCCCGCAGCCCGGCACCCCCGGCATCGTGGACGTCAGGAGCCCGTACGCCCTCACCCTCAGCGCCGAGGACCTTTACGACAATGACGACGAGGGTTACACTCACGCGATGGCGGACGCCGTCCCCGGGAAGCGCGCGGCCGCCGCGGTGCCCCTTGCGCGGAGCTCAAGTCAGAATGCCAAGAGGCAGAGATTGCATTAAGCATGTTATTTGTTTTTCTTCTCCTTCTTCTTCTTCTTCTTTTTCTTCTTCGGATTCGTCGTTTTCTTTTTTTCTTCATCATATCGGGAGGGGGAAGTGGGTATCAGCCAGGGAACCCGCCTCTCGCCATCTTCTTGGCCCTCTGGTCCCGGCGGTTGTGGTTCGCCCGCGAGCCCTTGCTGGCCTCCTTTCTCCTCCGCGCCGCCTCCGTCTCCTTCTCCCCCGTCGGACCCGCCACGTTGCCGCCTCCCCTTCCGCCGCCACCGCCACCGCCTCTGCCACGGCCGCGGCCTCCTCCGCGACCTCCTCCTCCTCCTCCACGCCCGCCACCTCTGCCGCCCCTCGACGAACCTTCCCCTTCAGGATCGGACTCCTCGCCGGCCCGCCAGGCCGTCGACAAGATCTCGGTCTGGGCGCCAGTGAAAGCCGCGGCGCCGCTGTACTTGGCCTCGAGCCGCCGCTTCTGGCCCGGGTTCCTCGAGAGCATCACGGCCCAGCCCTCGATCGCCTCGTCCGTCATGCCCGTGTCCTCGCGCAGCTTGGCCCGCGCCTGGCCCCGCCTCGTCGCGGCCTGCCTGTCGAACACGCCCGGGTCCGCCTGGAACGCCTTGTACAGCGTCTCCTCGCTGGCGTCCTTCTGCCCGTCCGCCTCCTCGTTGGCGTTGTCCACCGTGCCGCCGACATCGTCGGCGTCGTACGTGTCGTCGCGCTCGTCGTCGTCTGAGTCGAAGGCCGCGAGCGCTGACAGGATGGCCGCCTTGTTGGGCGCCGTAGACCGGTCCCGCAGAACGTCGTCGGCCGTCTTCTCGGGTGCCTTTTTCCCGAAATGGAGTTTGGAAACGTCTAGGTCTAGTCTGTCTAGTTCATCATCATCAAATACGTTATGCCGTTGTGGCAATTGGGGGGGTGTCGGTCTGGGTTCGAGCTGGCTCTTTCTTCGTTCCAGCCTGGGTGATCTGAGGGCGTACGTTAGCAGTAGATTATACATGATGAATGAGAAACAAGTGATCAATGAAAAGGAAATGAAAAATTAAAAGCAACGTACAGCTGCGCGGCGCGGTCCGCCGTCGCGAGGTGCGGGGGTAGCGAGTCCTCTAGCAAGTGTGCCGTGACGACCTCGGTGTCATCGCCGTACTCATCGAACAGCTTTGAAATGAAGGCCGAGCCCAGGTCGGGGAACAGGTCTTGGATGAGCGAAATCTGGCTCTGGCGGTGCATGTGCAGCTCGACCCGGAGGTCCCCCTGGTCGTTGTCGTCGGCGACGGCCTTGCCCTTGCCCTTGTCGACCCTGCGCTTGACGAGCCTCTTGGGCCGCATCATGCCGCCGCCGGGCTTGCGGAAGGCCTCGAGGGCGGCGATGCGCGACTTGAGGGCGGTCGAGGCCGCGCCGGCGTCCTCGGCGCGTTTGAGCAGCTGCCGCAGCACGGGGGTGACGGTGACAAGCTCGGCGACGAGCGAGTCGTTCACATTAAGGGGGCCGGCGCGGTGGGCCTCGGCGGCGGATTTTAGGGAGAAGAGGACGTCGGCGAGCATGCCAAAGCGCGGGGGCTCGCCCTCGGTCAGGCCGACGAGGCCGACGTAGGCAGTGGCGACGAGGACCTTGCGCAGGGGCGGGTTGGTGATCTTAAAGGCGGAGACGAGGCCGTCGAGGAAGTCACTGCCGGCGAGGAAGAAGGCGGCGACGTGCGGTGAGGCGTGAATGAGGTGGTTGAGTGAGGCGAGGCGGGCCTCGAGCGACTTGAGGTCAGCCTTGAGTCCGGCCTCGAGAGACCGGGCGAGCGACTTCTTGAGACCCGTCAGGGGCTGCTCGAGCACGGGACCGTGGAGGGAGAAGGCGCGAGAGAGAACTGGCGGTGCGTTCCTGCGGTACAGCTTGCTGAAGGCGGCGAGGAAGGGCGGCGCCGTGAGCGCGGCGGGGGGTGGGTGGGACGGCGTCGTGAGGAGGCGGGAGGCGAGGGAGAAGGCCGACCTGAGCAGTGTCCTCGCTTGAGCGGACGGGCCGAGGACGGACGAGGGCCCCGCTACGCCAGCAAGCTCGGTGACGAAGGAGGAGAGGAAGGGCGGAACGGACGAGTCCTCCCTTAAAGCGTCCTTGGCGAGCTGGGCCTCGGGGAGGGCGAGGTAAGCCTGGGCGAGCGTCGTCCAGGCGTCGATGAGGGATTCCCAGTCCTGCGGCGTGAGCTTGGCGCGCCATTGCGAGGGCGGGAAGGGTGCGAGAGGCGGTAGGGAGGTCGCCATTCTGGAGTGGGCTGCGCGATGAGTTGGGCGGGGGGGTGTTAATGCGGGTGAGACAGGACGGGAAGACAGAGCTCTACGGGAGAGCTTGTAGTTGTGTCTTTATCGCGCATCCATCCGAGTGTTGTAGTGGGTGATTTTTGTTGAAAGAAGACGGCGTTTTTGGAGGTGAGATGAGATGGAGATGAGCTGACTGAGAGGAGGTGTGAGATGGAGACAGCTTCCATGAGATATTGCGTCGTCCTCTCGCCGGATGATTCATTGACGTCGGTCCCCCGGGGGCGCAAACGCAGTGAGCATTTCGGCGGAGCTCGATGCGGTGGTGGGGCCTGTCACTGGCTGTCCTCGGAATCGGTACGTACTCTTCACCTTAGTCAGCTTGAGCGATACGTACCGCCATCCACGCTAACCCTAGTTGAGACTAGTAGGCTTCTCCTCGGTAAAGCCCTACCTCCAATCCCCACGAAAAAAAGTTCGCGATGCTGGCCCGAGCCTTTCGACCTTCAAGCTTTCGATAGCCAGAACTCATCAGCCTTCATCACTTTGCCGCAACCAAAGCCGTTCGAGTCGTGAAGGATACCTCGCTCTCTCTCCCTCTCCTCAATCACTAAACCGAACCCTTCCCCCAATCAACAACAACAAAAACCGCCCAACATGTCTTACAACAAGGACAAGGACTTCGGCGAGGCGCCCAAGACGCACAAGATCCGCATCACCCTCTCCTCCCGCAAGGTCCAGTCCCTCGAGAAGGTCTCTGCCGAGCTCATCGAGCGCGCCAAGTCCAAGGACCTCCGCGTCTCCGGCCCCGTCCGCCTGCCCACCAAGACCCTCAAGATCACCACCCGTAAGACTCCTTGCGGTGAGGGTTCCAAGACCTGGGACTGCTACGAGATGCGCATCCACAAGCGCCTCATTGAGTACGTTGTTTGTCCTCTTTATTTTGGTTTTTTCCTTCGATGTCATCAATCGCATGCTAACCTGCCTCCCAGCCTCAACGCCCCCACCGAGATCGTGAAGCAGATCATCATCAACATCGAGGCCGGTGTCGAGGTCGAGGTCACCATTGCCGCATAAGCGATTGGAACACCACCAGAGACAAAAAAAGAATGGGACGCAAGTTGTTGTTGCAGTAGGGACGGACGGTATGGGCTTTCGCTTGAGAAATGCCGTGCCGCGCGGCGCGCGACGACGGTGCCGAAAGGCCGTTCGTCGTCAGCCGGGCAGGAGCGGTGGGATGAGCTATGAGGTCTAGATACCACCCAAATCAACTGATGACCACCAACCCAAAAAGGAAGAAACTTCGAATTGTGCCATGTCTCTTTGTACAAACGGTAGGTTTCGTATCATGAACCAATTGGATCGAGATGGTCCCGTCCAGTCTCAGTATAGCCGTTCCTCTCACTCATGTCAGCCAAGAATCCACTTGTTTGAAGAGAGGTGAACATAGGCAGTCTATTCTGCTTTTCTACTCATAATCAACTACCGTTAGAAGGTTGCTGTCATAAGCTATAGATGGGCCAGCGGCCACAACGTACTAGTACGTGTTTGGTACATGCCTGTTAAGTATACTATCAACATCCTTGAGGACTTCACCCTCAAGATGTCCAACTATCTAGACGTGCACTGTCTCATACCTATCTGTACCTATCGTTGCTTGTGCCACTTATTCATCGCTTATTTTTTATTATTCTGTTACAGACGCGTTGCTTAGTTATTCACTCTGTTCATACTACGTCTCTTCACAGCACTGCCATGTCGTCACGTATAGTGTTAAACGCCTCTGACTCAATAAGCTTCCTCTGACAAAATAAACGTGGGCGTGGGCTGGTGGGCTTGAAACGGATATTGAATATTTTGTAATAGTAAAGAATACGGTTGCCGGCGCCTGTCTGCAGCGCAGGTGAGGCACCGCTATATCATCTACCCCCCCTCTGAGATACCGTATCCCGGCCCGTCCCCTTTTCACTAATTAATCCTTTTTTGTCATCAACGCCGCGCAATGCCAATTCCTTTACTAAGAGTTTTACACAGTTAATCTCTCCCCTTCCTCTTCAAAAGTCCCAAAGGCAAAATTCCCGCTTCGGCGGCAGCTCGGGCATCATCCCCTCAAACTTGCCCGTCGCCGCAAACGCCTGCCACTGCTGCCTTGACTTGTCGTCGTACGCCTCGTCCGGCAGCTCCGTGTCCTTGTAGTAATTGGGCGGGCCATCGGGGAACCAGATCCTCGTCCACCCGCCGTTGAAGGCCCGGATCCCGGGAAGGTTGTTCTGGTACGTGACCGGCTTGCCCTTCCAGGTGGCGAGCCGCCCGTCCATGCCCTTGGTGCTATAGCTCGACACCGGCGGGTGCTGCCTCGAGCTCCCCGGCGGGTACGGCCCGCTCCCGGGCGCCGCCGCTTGTTGCGCGGCCGGCGCAGCCGACTGTCCGCCGAACGGGTTTGATGCTGCTGCTGCTGCTCCGCCTCCTCCGAGGCCGCCCGCGGGCTGGCCGAAGGGCGACGGTGTGTTGTTCTGGCCAAAGGGGTTGATCTTCTGGCCGAGCTGGGCCGGCTGGCCAAAAGCGCTGGTCGTCTGTGATGGCTGCTGCGTCGGCTGCGCTTCCATTGACGAAGACCCGAATGCGCTGGGTTGGGAATCTGGCTTTGCGCCAAAAGGGTTGCTTGCTGCCGGCTGTGTTTGCGCGGGCTGGCCAAACGGATTGGCGGACGCTGTCTGTGACGGCTGGCCAAAAGGACTAGGAGCCGCAGCCTGTGAGGGCTGCCCGAACGGGCTGGCATTAGACTGCGCGGGAGCACCGAATGGACTGGCATTCTGCGTCGTGTTTTGTGCTGGTTGTCCAAACGGGCTGGAGCTGGCTGTGTTTTGTGCCGCCTGGCCAAAGGGACTGGCCGAGTTGCCACCGGCGGCAGCGCTCGCGAAGGGGCTGGGCCCGCTGGACGCGCCGCCAAAGGGGTTCGGCTTCTGTCCCAACGCGCTCGGTTGGCCAAAGGCGCTGCCACTGCCACCGGGCTGCGACGGTTGACCGAATGCACTGCCGGAGCTACCGCCGGGTTGCGCAGGCTGGCCGAAAGCCGGCGCTCCAAAGGGGCTCGGCTTCTGGCCTAATGACGATGGTTGGCCGAAAGCCGATGTGCCACCTCCGAGTGCGCTGGGTTGTCCAAAAGCAGATGTGGGCTGGGAGGGCTGACCAAATGCCGGACCCGAACTCTGACTCGGGGCTCCAAACGCCGACGTCGGCTGCGACGGCTGCCCGAATGCTGATGAAGGCTGCGATGGCTGTCCAAAGGCGGGCGTGCCAAACGGGTTCGGGCGTTGCCCCAGGGCGGCTGGCTGGCCAAAGGCGCTCCCCGAGACCGCTGTGGTGTTGGCCCCGCTGCCAAACGCGGACGAAGTTTGCTGGTTGTTGGAAGAAAACGGGTTTGACGATGCAGCCGAAGACGAGTTTGATGAAAAGGGGTTCTGCTGGCCGAGGGAAGACGCGGACCTTTTCCCAACCGCGAACTCTCCCGTCGTGCCACCTGGTTGTGTCCCCTGTTTGCAGATATCTATCCTGTTGGGGTGCTTCTGTTCGGCCGACACGATGAACTGGATGGCCCCGTCGAGGTTGCCGACCGCCGTCTTCATCTGCTGCTGGGCCTGCTGGTAGACCTCCTGTGCTTGGTTGAGCTGCTTAGACATTAGCCAACCGTCGTATAAGTTCGGACGCTTCAGTGCCCTACCGCTTGTTGAGGGTTTCCCGCGGCCGTGGCCATGACGTGAAGAAGCCTCATCTCCTCGAAACTCTGCTCACGCATGGGACCTCCGAACAGCTGTTCCGGGGCGTCCCTACCGGGACCGTAGGCGGACAAGATCCATTGCGGTGCCTCTGACGTTAGGTCCTTTTCGATAGCCTCTTTCGATAGTTGGTACGGCAGGGCTGCGCGCATGTCAGCACTCCAGGTTTCTTTATACACGTAATGGATAGGTCGCTTGGTTAATGCACGAACCGTCATTGCCACCGCGGTTGAATCCTCCTCCCCCAGAGTTCTGCCCAAAAGCTGCAAAACGGTTGTTCGATTGTGATCTCGGGTGCTCGAATCGGCAGTTCTCTGGTTGCACATGTCAGCTTGACCCTCTCTCTTAAAAGATGGAGAGTCCCCCGCGGCATGACGAGGGACCAATGGATGCGCATCGCGCTTGACGTACGTCCATACCTGCAGTTCCCCTGCTCGTAGAACTTGCAGACCACCATGTCGAGGACCGTAAGCGAGCGTTCTGTGGTGTAAGTATTGGCGTGACGGCAGCAGCTATGTCATTTCGGATGGTTTTGGCGCAAGCTCGGGCGGGGATCGGCAGGACGGGAGGCGAATAAGACAAAGCCGTCAATTGTCACAAGCGCACGCGGATTGGGCGTCGAGGAAGAAATCAGATAAATTATCAGCCTTTCGCAGCCTTGCTGTTGCCGGCCGCTAGCGCGGCTCGGTGGGCCAATGGGAGGACGGTACAGTGTGTGCCATGTTTGCGTATTCTTCGCACTGTAACTGTCTGCTCTGAAAGAGCCTCGAACTCGGAATAGCATCTTTCTTTTTACTATCCGTTTATTTATTTATTCGTTTATTTAGCTCTTCTTCCCATCTTCTTTTCGTCTCTACGATCTCATAACCAACCCTCTTGCTCTAATCTCAAGATCATTGGCTCATTCAATTTCAGATGTCATTAGCGGCATCTTTTTCCACTGACTTGAATACCTCGGAGATGATTGTTTTTGTATGCGATGCAGATGCTGATATATCATTCAGAAACAACAAGGGACAAACACAATGCCAAATTCTGAATCGATAAATTTCAATGGCTCGCGCTACATACGAACTAGTCCCAATGCCGTCTACCCGATAACAGCGGCAACCATGGGCTTCAGCTGCTCCTCGATATAGCCCGGGTTCCGCCAGTCCGACCAGTCGACGTTCAGCAGGCCCCACGCCTCGTCAAAGTTCTGCGTGCCCTGGCGGATGTAGTAGCTGCCCACGAGCACCCAGATGAAGAAGTTCGCCCTGGCCTCGGGGAGGTACTCTGCCAGACACGACGAGTAGACGCCCTTGTACGTGTCGTCGTTCATGTTGAACCCGAACTCGGTCAGCGACACGGGGAACACGTTGACCGTCGCCGGGTCCGTCGCGTTCATGGCCTGGAACCCGCTGTTGTACAGGTTGGACCGCAGGCTCGCGCAGCTGCCGATGCTGCCCTCGTAGTTATGGATCTCCAACACCAGCTTCTCGGCGTAACCGGGGAAATCGTCGCGCGAGAAGGTCCCCGTGCCGGGCTCCAGCGCCGTGCCGCGGACGACGGGTGCCACCGTCGTGTCGTAGTTGAGCCCCGAGAGGTAGATGAGCACGTCCGGGTTCGCGCCGTTGATGGCGTTGGTGCCCTGCCTGATGTACTCGTACCAGTCCTGCCAGTGGTAGGACGCGGCCACGAGGTCGGGGTTGTCGGACGCCTGGCGGAGCTCGTTCCGCAGGGACATGGCGACGAGCGCCGTCCATGATTTGCCCTGTCGTGGTTCCGTCCAGTCAGTTCCCCCACTGCTGAATGAACTTGGGGGGGGGGGGGATTAGCAAACTTACGTGCTCTGCCATGTAGGCGAGGCCGCGCACCCAGTTGGCGGCGTCAAATTCGCGGTCTCCCCACCACGTGTTCCCGTCATCGCTGGAGCAGCACCACTTGCCCGTGGACATGTGGTTGTCGAGGAGAATGTAGACCTGCTGCTTGGCACACTCGGCGGCGATGGCGTCGTAGACCTGTAGCGACAAACGAAAGAAGAAAAAAGTCAGTAAGTTGAATACGGAACGATTTTTTTTTTAAAAAAAAAAATCAATCCTCCCCCGTATTTCGCGTCAAACGTACCTCCAGGCGCGTGGTGGCCTCGGTGAAGGAAGGGTTCTTGGCCAAGACCTGCGCGAGGACGGCCGTGCCGTTGGCCTCGCCCAGGCCCTCGACGAAGGCCGTCTTGAGGTCGACGTCCTTGCCATCGTTGGCGTAGATCTGGTCGACGAGCTCGATGGCGTAGGTCAGGCGGATGGCGTTCATGCCGATGCTCCTGATCTTGGAGACGACCTGCTCGACCGAGTTGTACTGCAGGCCCTCGGGGATCATGACCTCGCCGTGGCCGGGCCAGTTGGTGCCGGCGAAGTGGACGTTGTTGCCCGAGGCGTCCTGCTGCCAGCGGCCGTTGGTCGTCAAGGGCCCGTTGGGCCACGCGGCCTGCCTGGCCTGGGGGAGGGCGGCGCCCGCGCAGAGGGGCGCGAATGTGCTGGCGACGGCCAGGAGTGAGCTGAGGAACTTCATTATTGCCGGGGGGCGGGGGGAAAGCCTGTGGGAGGTTGTTCACAGCAGAGCGGTCGAGGGCGTCGTCACGCGGCCGCCTCTAGCTCTTATATCACTTTCTCTCCCGCAGCACTTCTCTCTCTCTCTCTCTCCCAGATGGGACAGTCACTCCCGTTCATGTGCCCTGTTCGCTGTCCACCCCCCCTCCCAACGGACCGAGAGCGGGACCTGGCAGGTTCACGCCAGGAACCGGCCTCTGACATCACGAACATTGGCAGGTGGTAGGCCTCGGAGCTAGACTTTTTACGGGATGCCCAATGTTACCGCCCAGTGCTCGTGACTAGTCGTTAATCATGCCCGCAGCGGGGCTCGAAAGCCAGACGGAGCTCGGGAAGGGGGCCTTTGGCCCGAGAAGACGAGCATTGCCGCCGGACTAAAGGGGGGGGGGGGGGGTGGAGGTATGGCCAAGACTTTGATATAGGGAGCATGAGAAGCTCCCAAGGCGGGTAAACGAGGTGACGACATGCCAGGAACAAGATAGAGTGGCAATGGGGGAACGATGTGAGATGGGTCGGCCTCGGCTTGGAGAGGGTCTGTTTATCGTGGCAGTGGCAGTGGGTTGGTGTTCCGTTTCCACTGGTCGTCCCACCCCCGCAATTGCTTATCGAAGTTGTCGATGCCATGAACCGATAGCGTGGATGGAGCCCTTCTCCGCACGTCAATTCCCCTGAACTCCTCCCACCACCCCCCGGTCTCCCGGCCCAAGCCTCCCCAAAGCAGTCGTTGCTGCGCGATCACAAGATGGTTGTGTGAGCCCGTCGACGTCGCATGGAAGTGGAGCGTCGAGCCACGGCTCCGCGATCCCCGCGACGAGAACTAATGAGAGAGTGACGACTCGAGCCGGCGACGCGTGCCTCGAACGGAATAGTGTATAGTGTATGTTAAACAACGCCCCCCCCCCCCCCCCCCCCCCCCCCCCCCCCCCCCCCCCCCCCCCCTTGTCCGGGACTCGTGGAAGACGGCACAGTTGCAGGGGGCGTGAGCCGTTCCTGGCAGGGAAAACCGTCTGCTGCCGGTCAAGAGCCGAAAAAAGGGCCTACTTACACGGTAGGTCCAAAGAAGCGTAACGAAGGGGGAGGGGGGGAATTTCAATCCGACGACGTGAATGGTGCGCAAGTCACACGCGGGAGACAAGGTTACACGAACTTGCAGGGTAGGATTTGATCCACTGGGCACAGGTTTGTTTTTGTCACTGATCATTTCGATTTATTGGTTTTTCTCGGGATCAGGCAACACCCAATTGGCACGTGCAAACGCTCAATGACGACGGCTTCATCCTTTCCTGGGATCCGACCCGCGAGGCGCGTGTTCCTTACAAGTCCAACTCTCGTCCCGCCAAGTTCTTCGGACGGCCGGTCCATCACAGTCTCTTCCATCATCGACCCTTCATTCTTCCAGGAGAGAGGTAGGGGGGGGGAAGGACAAAATAACTACTAAAAAAAACTCACGCCCTCGCCCGGAACTCGACCATCGGCCCGTCCTTCATGCTCGTAAACGTATCAAAAAGCTGCATCTCCGACGCCCGCCTCCGCCCCTCAGGCAGCTCCGGCCGCCCCTCGGCCGGGTCGACGACGCCGACGGCCTTGCGCACGTCGTACAGGAACAGCGTCCGCGCGATCGTCGTCGACATCTCGGCGTACGCCAGTCCCTTGCCGATGCATCCCCGCGCCCCGATGCTGAAGGGGCAGAAGGCACTCTGCGCCCGCGCCACGTCCTCCTCCGTCGTCGCTCGTCCGCCCGGTTTGCTCGCGGCGCCGACGATCCACCGCTCCGGTACGTACGCGTACGCGTCGGGGAAGTAGTCCTCGTTGTGGTGGATCGCGTAGTGCGGCGTGCCGATGATGGTGCCGGCGGGCACGTGGGTGCCGTCAATGGTCACGCCGCCCGCCAGCACCTCCCGCGGGAGGAGGCCGCCTACCGAGGGCGACAGACGCATGGCCTCGTCGATACAGGCGCGGAGGTAGGTGCACGTGTTGAGCGCGGCGCCCTGGCGGATGTCCTCGACGTCGGTGAACTTGCCGCGGACCTCGGCCGTCGCCTTGGCGAGAGCATCGGCGTTGCGGACGAGATAGAAGAAGGTGGCGGCCATGGCGGTCGACGTCGTGTCGGAGCCGGCGATGATACTGGGATCGGGGAGATGTCAGCCCGTCGGCTCCATTGATCTTCCCACCGAGGTACTCGTAGTCAGACAAAAGGGGGGGGAAGACTCACAGCAGGTTTGACTCGCCCCAGAGCTCGGGGACGGAGAAGCCCAGCCCCGTCTCCGGGTCGCGGGCCTTGAGGAGGTAGTAGAAGAAGTCGCGACGGTCCGTGTCCTCGCCCAGCTTGGTGCGCTCCGTCAGCTGGGCTTTGCTGTAAGCCATGTAGCGCGCGCGGCCGGCCGCGATGGTCGGGAACAGGAGCCTGTCGAGCTTGAGCTTGTCGACGATGGGCATGGTGCCGCACTGGGGGGGTTTGTTAGTTACCCACAATGCCTTGATTCTGACAGACGGTAAACACTCACCAGCAGATGCCTCTTGGTGGCAGCGGCGATTAAGTCCAGAGCGAAGCGGTTATCGGGGGCCTCGAGCATGTGGAAGGCCTTGCCAAAGGAGAGGTCGCCGAGGATGTCCATGGCGAGGTAGTTGCACCAGTCGGCCATGTTCTTGGGGGCCGTCCAGCCCTTGGCTTCCGGGTCGGCGCCGCGACCCACCTCGGCGGTGAAGGAGCGCACGTTGGCGAGGATGTAACGCTCCATCTCCTTCATGGCGCTGTCGGAGAAGCCGTGGGCGAGGACGCGGCGCTTGCGGGCGTGGACATCCTTGTCGCGGGCGTTGTGGGTGTTGGGGGCCGGGTGGACGAAGGCATTGTAGAACTCGGCCTTGCGGACGTTGGTGCGGAAGCCGTAGATGTCCTTGAGGGAGGCGGCCGAGTTGAAGGAGAGCGAGTTGGGACCGAAGCGGACGATCTTGCCTGGAGTGTGCGTGTGGTGATTAGTTTGGCTCTCTGGCTTTGGTCTCACGGGTGCAATAGCAAGCCAAGAAGCGGCGGCAAAAGGTAGGGGAGAGGGTTCACGTCACGCACCATATTTGTTGTGAAGCTTGTTAAAGTCCAGATGGCGGTCGCCGTTCCAGGCGTGGTAGAGCTGGTAGCCGTCGGTGATTTTGGCAACGAGGGGACCCGGGTACTTAGCCAGCGGGTGGAAGAAGAGGCGGTAGACGATAATGCCGACGACCTGATTCCTGTTAGACTGGGTTGGCTCTTTTCCTGCTCGCTGCTTCCTCGTTCTGTCGTCCACCACGACACTCGAGGGCAAGGCGAGGCCATGTCGAGCTATGGGGGAACTCACGTATATCACGCCTCCCACAGCCGCGAGGCCCAGCCAGAGCCACAAATGATTCGCCTCCGGTGCCATGATGACTTATTCTCGTGTTCTTCTTTCTTTTTTTTTCTTTTTCTTCTTCTTTCTTTTCCGTTCCTGAGTCGAACCAGACTGACGTGAGGTGTGCACAGCGAAATTCCCCAAACTCGTTTCCCACTCTTTGGGAAGGGGGAGAGAATCTTCAATGAGGAATAATCAGGAGGAAGGGACTTAAGAAATAAGAGGCCAAGAACCCGAACCTCGACGGATTCTGTTACACGACAATCGAGAACCCGTGCGTCCCGGGCATCTCTCTCTTATTATGAAGCATAGAACGTGAGGAGATTAGAAAGCGTACCTAGCCCTACGTAACCCAGCCCCCGTTCGGCTTTCCACGGTCCAAATCGGGGCTGGCGGGATGGGACAAGAAGAAGACGGACGGTCAGCCATTGTTGGAGAATTCCCACCCCTCGTCCCTCGCCCCAAAGCCCTAGAAGGCCACAGTAACGACTGATGTGTTCTTTTGTCTTCAGTCTTATCAGGCCAGCGGGCGCAGCTAACCTTCCTGTTCCGGGCTGCGTGAGGAGGGGGGGTGCTTGTCTGGCTGGCACCGTGGGTGCGGCTACTCTCGGGTGGGATTTTTGACGTGAAGCTTCGATACAGCACGTCACGTAGTAGTGAGTGTACTGAGTAAACCAAAGGACATGGAGCTACCCCAGACTGTGTCGCCCGCAGGGCCTACTTTTACGTACTAGGTAGGTAGTAATTAATTAATTCATGGTAGGTATATGGGTACTTACCCCAAAGATCAGCGTTCCCAGCATTTCCCGCATAAGCCCCGCATCGGGGGGGTTTCGCATCAGGCCATGGGAACCAACCGGACACGGACTGATTACACAACACGTCCCGCAGAGGTGCATATTCGTTACTAACGGACCGCAGGGCGTGCATCCATCTCTGTTGTCTCCTCTCCTCCCTCCCTCCCTCCTTTCCTCCCTCCTCACGAGAAATTGGAGAAAAAAAGGCGGTACGATGACTATTACCTAGGTACTTGCTATAGCACTAACGCAGTACCGCCCTACGCCGCTTACCTACTACCTATTCGTACCTAGGTAGGTGGGTAGATACTATGTATACAGTACAAATGAAGCCATGGTTGACCAATCACCGGTGACGGGGGGCCTCGGCTAACGGCAACGAGTGGGACCAGCTCCCTTGTCAGCTAGGTGTGTACGATGTACTACATACCGACAGTGAAGTCGGCAAAACATACACACACAGAACCTGAACCTGGCAAAGGGAGGGAAGATGCAAGGTGCGGTAGGGAATTCCGCTCGAGCTCCGCGCTTCGATGCTCGTTTGGCACCGGCCCTCGATGGCTTTGAGCGGGTTTGTCTTATCTTCTTCTTCTTATCCTTGTGCGTCTTGCACGCACTGGGCCCCGCCTTCGTCTGGTGTGTCGAGTCCGTGAGGTGTGCCGCTGTCAGATGGGTGGGAATGACGCATCGTTGTTACACTCTTTTAAGACAAAGGAACAAGTTTTGTGTAATGCCTGTAGGCCGTCTCTTTGATAGATTCGGGCTCTCTCTTCCATAGATAAGAGAGCCCAGACTGCCGCAGGGTACTGAAAGGGAGGGATGGGCAGGATAAGCTGACCCCATACCCCCGTGCCTATCGTGGGTGGAAAGTTCTCTGCGTCGAGTTGTTCGGCGGCGCATTAGCAAACAAATACATCAGTCGTCGATAGTATCATACAGAATATTCAATGCCGTAGCATACTCGTCGCATTGCCCAAAGTACCTAGGTACCGGTATATATGCCCCACGCTGAACCTCGTAAACCATAACCTGCCCGGCACATTACCACCCTCGTCATCCTTCGCCTTCCCGCCGATACCCGTTCCCTGCCTGTACCTGTACCCACATACCCCCCCCCCCCCCCCCCCCCCCCCCGTACACCATTAATTCGTGTCCATATCTCAGTGATTGTAGTATCTCGGCTCGTTGAAGACGTGGTACCGGTGGTCGCGTACTCCCTCGCCCCGGAACATGCTCGGGAACCGCCAGCCCTGCGGCACCTCCTCTTCGCTCACCCGCCGGTTGCGCGTCTCGTCGTCCATCGCCTCGATCCGCTGCACCTCGTCTTCCGACCGCGGGATGACAAACTTGGCCACCTGCAGTTCCGTGTCCGTGATAGTGCTGCGGCTGACCCGCGCGTATCCCGTGCGCTTGAGGCCCTTGTACAGAATATACTCGCACCACCGGTCCCAGTCCGTCGGGTCCACGTCGTGCATCCCCGAGACGCTGCTGACGTACGTGTTGTAGTTGCCCTCCAGCGGCTTGGTCACGAGGTACGACAGCAGCACCGACGGGTTCTTGGACTCGCCCATGAGCTTGGAGAGGTACTCCGTCTGCAGTCGCCGGTCCTCGGGGTCTTCCTCCTGGCCCGAGTGGAAAACGAACACGTCCACCTCCTGGCCGTACACGTCCAGTGTCGCCGCGATGGCCGGCGCCAGCTCGCCCACGGGGCTGGGGAGGAGGTGGTGCGTCGATCGGAGGATGGGGAACTTGGAAAGGAGCGCAGAGCCCCACGTGTGCTTGTTGGGGCCTGGGCCGTAGTCGACGTACATGCCGAGGTCCTCGGCGAGGAACTGCGTCGTATCGCGGTTGCCCATGATGATGCGCTGCAGGTCTGACTCGAGAAGACCGACGACGTCGATCTCCAGCTCCTTGATGAGGTCGCGCATGCGGTACTCGGATGACCACATGTCGTTGTCCAGCGAGAAGTGGATGGTCCAGATGCCGGCCGTCATGATGCGGTCCTCGGCGTGGTAGGGCTTGTAGTCATTGGTGGGGAAACGCATGAAGGCCGCAGCGAGGAAGACAATGTTGACGAAAACGGCCGCAATGGTGTTGTACTTCTTGTGCTGCGACGGAGACGAGCGACGGGTATCGCGGCGGCGGGCCTGCGACGAGGTGAGGTCGAAGACACCAGCGCCGATCAGCAGGAACGTCGTGATCATGACCCAGTCAGTGTGCTCGCGCACAAGGGGTCCGCCGGGCACGAAAGCGTAGGCGACGACCCAGACGTGAAACAGGACCATGATGTTGTAGATGAAGAAACCGAGGCCGAACGTCGTTCCGGGGCTCTTCTTGGCTGCGTTGGACAGGAACGGGACAGACAGACCCATGAGGTAGACGGCGGTCGTCAGAGCGCCGTAGTAGCCAAACCAGTGATGGTACGAGGTGAGGATCGCAGCACCCACACAGCCAATGCCGTAGGCAGTCCACGAGCTCGTCACGGCGGGTCGGTAGAGACCCATCAGGAGACCGGCCGTCATTGCGACGATGGTCATCCAGCCGTACGTGTTGGAGGTAGGTCCCCGGATCGGGTAGCCGTCCCAGACCCAAAGGATCATGGTGCTGGTGTCCGACAGCAGGGAGTGCATGCCGAAGAACAGACCGCCGACACCGAAGGCGGCCAAGAGGGACGAGCCGCTCTTCTGGGAGTCCTCGGGATAGTCGCCGGTGGTGAGGGGCGATCTGCGGGTGAATCGCAGTGCAGCGACGACAGCGATGGCGAAGCCGGTTGCGTTCCAGCCTCCGTTGGCGGCATGCATGACGGGCCATAGCGGGTTGTTGGTGTACCACATAAACTTGGCCGTGGACGACGCAATGAGGCCAATGGTCCACGCGAGAACCCTGGACTCGAGGCGGCTTTGATGCGCCCTCTCGGACCACAGCGTCGCGGTCCACGCGAGACAGGACGTCGCGACGGCGAAGCCGACGGTGAAGAGACGGTTGGCAGGGTCGACCACCTTGTAGGCCAGCAGTCCGACCAGCGAGATGAGGTGAACAATGCGCTGGTTGTTCACGACGAGGGACCGGATTCCACGGATTCCCAGAATCGCAGGCAGGATGGTAGACATGACAAAGGCCTCGTAGCCGGAGATGCCCATGTGCCACAGCGGGAAGTACCACACGCAAACGCCGAGGCCGGTCAGCATGGTCCAGAAGATGAAGCCGTGATAGACATCGGCGGCGGTGTCGAGGGCCTCGGCCCAAGTGAAGCGGCCGGTGAGGACGCCAGCGGTGGCCTTTTCCTTTCTGCAGGCGAGTCAGCTACGTAAGGTCTTGCAGGGTGCGGCATCTGGGGGCAGCTTACTCCTTCTCCAGGACGGCAGACGGAACAGACGACCGATTCTCACTGTGAGGAGGCTTAGATTACGCTCTTCAACTGGTTTATTGTTGTGGCCTGGTGTACAGTATGTACATGACTCTATTTCGGAAGCCATTGGACGTACCCCTTGCTTGCCCCCTTGACATCCTTGATCACTACTTCGAACGTGCTAAAGTCGAGGGCCGTAACGGCGTCGAAGGCGACATCGAAGAGAATGAGCGCCCATTCGAAGAAGGCGTAGATAGTGTAGGCTATGCGCGCGCGCGGTCAGCTACACGTCCCCTGCAACACCCGTCTTGGGCGGGAAAGCTTACCTCCGGCAACACGGTGAACCTTGTGCTGGATGAAGAAGTAGATCAATGGCACCAGTGTGCCGAAGAAGGTACTGGCAATCCACTTGCGGTACTTGATGGCCTGCGGGTTCGGCGGGCTGAGCAAGACGCATCCAATGGTCCATGGGAGGGATGCGACAATGTAGGAGATCATGAAAATGTCATGCCAGTCGTGGTCGTCGGTGGAAGTGACATAGGTGAAGCCACCGCACATGACAGTGCGCAAGATGCCCATGGCGAAAGTGAACTTTGGCAGCGTCTGGCCGGGTCTCCTCGTCAACAGATACCACAGGCCGACGAGAGCGAAGCGCGGGCCGGAGGTGATGGCGATGAAGAACATGTAGAAAGACCGCTCGGGGTACCGGTCGCCAATTGTGGCCGAGACGGAGGGAAACCACTCTTGGGGGTATCCGTACCATTCATTCTGGACGATTTTGTGGTAATGCAGCGAGACACCGACGATGAAGGCGCTGATGAAGGCAGCTGTTGGAGGAATGGTCAGCTTTGGACGAGTTTCTTGTGCACACCACCCCACGACTGCGCAACCAGACGGGTGCTGCCTCTGCGTCTCGCCATCATCGTCGCGAGAGCTTCAGCAAGCAAGCAAGCAAGCCGGAGTTGGCGCCACGCGCGCTCGCCTACTTACTGTAAGCCGTAGTGGTATGCAACCAACTGATCCATTGGCCATTGAAGGTCAGCGCAACGCCGCCATCCTTATCCTTGTACCTCGACGACATCGTGTCAACTTGTTGCGCTCTCTCTGGGAACGGACAGCCTTTCTCAACTCGGGCGGCGGTAGCAAAAACAAAGAGAAAAGAGGCTCATCCGGAGGATCCGGCAAGCAAACCACTGCAGCAGTTGACGATCGGCAAGACCGGTTGGATGGAGGGGGAAGGGAGAGAGAGAGGAAAAAAAGAGTGGGATTGGGAAGAGGAGTTGTGCTAGCACAAATAAACAACCCGGCAAGTCCAGGCAACCCGGCGGCGCTCCAGCACCAGGAAATCCGTAAGCCTCGGCGGGCCGCGGGAGGGATGGGACACTGCAAACAGAAACGGGATCGGTGATGGAGCTGTGAATCGCGTGGTTGGGATGTCCTGGGCCTCCCAGGCTCCAATTCTTTTTACGTGTACGACAGTGCGACCCCTGATCGTGGGGACACTCTGACGACTGACTGTGTGCGTGCTGTGGTGCTACCAGGGGAGGGCGACAAGGAAGATGACAGAATGAGACTGTGGATTGCTGACGAGGATATCGACTTCACGCCAACCGGAGCTTTGCTGTAGGCTGGAGTGGAGGAGCTTCAAGGCCCCCCTGATTATTCCGTTTTGGGGTTAGCACGGACAGGGGTGGCTTGACGCAAGGCTGAAGATTTCAGCCACAATTACTCGGACCATTCAGAGCTGGCCTAGAGTCTGAGGAGGGGCAAAGCCACACACCTCGGCGGATGACCCCGCTTAAACTTTTCGTCCGGGGTTCTCAGCCTCGCCAACTTTTTTTTTTTTTTTTCCTTTTTACCTTCGTCGGTCGGTCTGCCTCATCCTTCGTTTCTGCAGCGCTCTCGGTACACTGCGGCCAGGCGACTCGACTCCATTTCTGCTGAGGAATACAGCGCAAAACCACCCTTATTCTCGTCCTCGAATCCGTAATCATGGCCGTCGCAGAAAAAGCCCGCTTCTACCTGGAGCGTTCCGTTCCCCAGTTGCGTGAATGGGAGGAAAAGGAAATCTTCACAAAGGTAGGAAAGCTTTTCCCCCCAAGACCCCTCCTCGTCAATCATGAAGACTTCCCGCACCAAATCTAACAACCTTTTTCTCCTCCCAGGATGAGATCCGTACAATTGTTCAGAAGCGCAGCGACTTTGAGCACCGCGTCCTCGCGCCCCGCTCCAACCCCGACGACTTCAGCGCCTACGCCAAGTGGGAGCAGTCCCTCGACGCCCTCCGCTCTAAGCGCTGCAAGCGCATGAAGATCGGCCACGTCGCCTCCCAGCACGCCACCCAGGCCCGCGTCCTCGCCATCTACGAACGCGCCGTCACCCGGCACCCCGGCCGCAAGGACCTCTGGCTCCAATACCTCGCCTACACCGCCGACGTCAAGGCCACCAAGCGCTGGCGCCGCACCATGGCCAGCGCCCTGCGCATGATGCCCACCGATCCCGACCTCTGGATCTTTGCCGGCCGCCGCTCGGCCTCCAACGGCGACATGGGCGGCGCCCGGGGTTACTTCATGCGCGGCTGCCGCTTCTGCACCACCGAGGGCACCCTGTGGGTCGAGTACGCCCGCTGCGAGATGGAGTGGCTGGCCAAGATGGAGGCCAAGAAGGGCGCGGGCAGCAAGAAGAAGGCCGAGCAGGAAAACCCTCTGGCCGGCGAGAAGATGGACGACGACGACGAAATCAGGTTCAACGACGGCGAGGACGACGACGACGACAACGAGCAGGACGACGAAGCATTGAGGCTGCCGACGTTGGCCAAGGATAAGGTCATGAACGAGGATGAGAGCAAAGCACTCAAGAACAACCCGGCCCTGGACGGCGCCATACCCATCGCCATCTTCGACATCGCCCGGAAGCAGCCCTTCTTCGGCCCCGAGGTCGCCGAGCGCTTCTTTGACATGTTCGCCTCCTTCGCCAAGGTCTCGTCCGCGACCAAAATCGCCGCACACGTCGTCGACGTCGTGCGGGAGCATGACCCCGCCCACCCCGCCACCTGGAACTGCTACATTCGCCTGCCCCTGGTCGGCGTCAGCCCCGACACACCCCAGTTCCCTCTCGGCCTCCGCGACGTCCTGTCCCGGTTGGGCCAAGGCCTGGACCAGACTTCGGACAAGGCCACGCTGCAGAGGAAGTCTCTGGTGTGGATCGAGCTGATCCTGCTCGTCAAGGACCTAGACGAGGGCATCAGGACCGTATTGGAACATACCAAGGGAAAGTTACAGTCGTAGCTGCTGCTGCTAATATACGTCTAAGGTATTGTACAAAAGGGAGAAGCTGGAATGGTACAGATGGGAAAAAAAAGAGGGGTGGGGGGGGTATAGAAGAAAAAAGTGTTTTATACGGCGCAAACCACATGTCGGGAATTAGAAGCGGCCCCCCGGCGGGATGTATCCGGTGTCTCCAGAAATCCATGATACCACTTGCAGAGATCAGCCTAATCAAACTTGGTCAGAACCAAAAAAAGATGAACAACCCTCGCGATATGTTCGCAACCACCAGCGTCATGCCGGCGTCACGCCGCCGTGTAGTTGGGGAACTTCTTGGACGCCTCGACCGACTGGTCCCACTCGCCGTCCTCGTCGAGCTCCCGAGCCATGCGGATGACCTCATCCCACTCCTCCTGCGTGACCTTGGTGACGCTCAGCCGCACCAGCCGCAGCAGCTCCATGTCCCGCAGCGGACCGTCGCCCCGTGACGCCTTGAGGAGGCTCAGCGGCACGATGCGCGGGAACTTGTGCTCAATCCGGACGTGGACGAGGCTCCACTTGCTCCCGTCATGCGGCGCCGCGGTGTCGTAGTACGGGTTGTCGTTGATGCAGGCGTTCCCTGGACGGCGTTAGGCTGATAGGAGGGATCTTGAAGGGGAGAGCAACGTACAGTCTGGCGAGTGTTCCTTGACGATGCTCATGATGCCGACGACGCCGGGCTCCTTACAGTTGGAGTGGTAGAAGAAGGCCTTGTCGCCCTTGCGCATGGCCCTCAGGTTATTCCGTGCAACGTAGTTGCGGATCCCTAACGCCCGTCAGCCCACCTCGCCCACGTCCAGCGCTACGCGTTGCACCGGAGCGATGTCGGCCCAGATACAAAATACAAACACACATACCTTCCCACCCCTCGGGCGTCTTCTTCGCCGCCAGGTCGTCGATGGAGAACTTGATCTCGTACCCGTCCTCGATGCGCACGTCCGGCTCCGACTTCATCAGCCAGTACCGCGGACCCGGCGGGTCCCTGGGCTCGGCATCGGGGTTCACGTCCGGGACCGGCGCCGCGCGCAGGGCAGCGAGCTCTTCCCTGGTCTTCCTAGGTGGCGCCTCCTTCTTCGCTGCCGCCGGCTTCTAGGTTTCAAGGCAATGTGAGCATTCCCTGTTGTTTGTAGTCACACACCGCACATGTCGCACACAGACACGCATAAGTTTCCGGCACGCTTGGGTGTGATGGGGGTCCTTTAATCTCACTCGGCTCACCTTGGCCTTCTTGGCGGGCTTGGGGTTAGGCTCGTCGTCGTCGTTGGCGAGCTCGGCCTTGGGCGCGCCGTCCTGCTTGCTGGGCTGTTCCTCGGCTTTTCTCTTGCGACCATTGGTGGTCGTCATGGCCGGCGGCGCTTCTGCAGTCGCTTTCTTGCTGCTTTTTGTCTTGGCGGCGGTCCGGGTCTTGTCCGGCACCGTCTTGTCGTCCGCTGATGGTGCAGCGCTCAGTCGCGTCGACGACCGCAAACTGCGGGTGGTGGCGGGCATTGTGAGTGGAGATGGGTGATGAAGTGGAACGCGAAGACTCGTGGTGCTTGCTTGAAGAAACGCGTACGGCGTCTGAGAAAATCTGAAGTGCCTGGCAGCTTTTGCTTGTCTTGTGATATTTACGACCCTGGACAGGAACCTCATCGCAGACGCGGGATGGCGATGAGAGCACAGTGTCGCGATGCCACAATACGTCTATACACACCGTCCTGCTATGATCACGTAATCGCGCACTCTCCTTCGTGTACTTTTTTTCAAACAACTTTCTCTGTCTTGTACGCTTTCACCCGCACAAGCTTCAGCTGGGACTCGAGGCGTAACTGACTATCTGGACCTCCTCATGCTGGTGTCTTTGGGCTGGTCCAAATCATTCAGTAACCGCTTTGGATCTGGTATTCTTGGATATTCTCGGATTCAACTGCTGAACACCATACCTCCAAGAATAGATGAATCTTTCTAAACCATTCCGAATGGAATTGATCACTGATGATTCTATCTGAAGACTTTGTGTATACGCACATACAATCGCGAGACACTGTCGCCAACTTAATGCGGAACGCCCGGCAAACACACTCCCGTAAGTCAAGGGAGCATGGGCAAAAAGGTTGTGACAATTGCGCGTGATGCTGGCTTCTGACCCCCACTATCTATTCCGTAAATATTTATGTTTGCGTAAAAGAATCGGAAACGGCATCACATCAATCAGGATCTTCGCGGGACTGAACATAGGATGAAAACCCCACTTCAAAAGATTCAACTCGCGTCTTATGTGCGTCCGATTCAAGTCAATAACACTGTTATCGACGCAGTCATCGTTATATAATTCTTCTTGGTCTTGACTGTAGTTGCCGTTCTTCTGGTCAGCAACTGCTGTGCGTACAGGCATGAACACTCCGTTCTGAAGAAACTCATACCTTACATCATGCAAAGATTTCAAGATCCATCTTAGAATCGGTCCAGTCCGAAGGGCAAGCCCAAGATGGCTACTCCCAACTATTGAATCCTGACCTTCGGTTCACCACGGACTTTGATTCACTAACCCTAAAGCAGCTCGGAACCCCAACACGAAAACGTTGCATCCAGCCCGCTTTTGCACCTACTCATACTGCTTGAGAAATCCTTCAATCTCCCTAAACTCCCGCCTCACAACCTCCGCATGCTTCTCGCTCCTCGGCACAAACCGCACCCTGTACTCCTTCGGCGAGCTCAAGAAGCCGTCATCATACGCAGCGTAGCTTGTGTCCGGTTCAATCACAGTTCCGTCCTCCCCGATTGCCCGTTCGATTCGGAACGCCCACAGGATCTGCGCGATCAGACGCCATTGCGTCCTCTCAGCCATGTGCACGCCGGGGCACAACCTACGTCCAGCGCCGTACGAGTAGTGGTCACGTTCGCTGTAGTTTGGCGAGGCGGCGAGCTCCGACGCGAGCTTATGCGCCACGGGCAGGTAGCGGTCTGGGTTATAAGCCTCTGGTTCGGAGAACGAGTCTGGCTGGTGGTTGAGGCCGTACGCTGGGATAAAGACGGTGCTTCCAGCCGGGATAAGGAAATTGTCATAAACCTGGTCTCTAGTGGCGACATGCGGCATACCAGATGGTGCCCTGTGAGATGAGGGTAATTAGTCTGAGCCCTACACATATCATGGACTAAGTGAGAGACGTACACCGGTCTTATCCGTAACCCCTCTTTGACGATACAGTTGATGTATGGTAAGTCTTGAAAGTCGGACCATTTAGGGGCCCTATCAAAACCACACACACGGTCGAGCTCAACTCGCGCCCTCTCCTGGAATTGCGGGTACTTAGCAAGGAACAGGATGCTTGTGAGGGTTGCTGTAGCCGTAGTATCAGCAGCGCCCTGATGGACGGCCCCGAGGAAATTGTTAAGCGCCGTGTACGAGTGTGGCACACCCATCTCCATTTCTCCCTCGAGTATGCTGTCCATTAGAGATATCCGCTTATCACCAGCATCGCGGCGCTCTTTGACGCGCTCATGGGCCTCGTTCCATACGTCCGTCATGGTCTGGTAGCATGCGTTCCCGCGACGTCTAGACTCCATCCAACTGGCCGGAATGAGCTTCAAGATTGGGAACTGGTCAACTGGGAGATAGCTTCCTGGTGCGAGTGCCTTTGTTATCTGGGGAGAAGTCAGGTTTGCCACAAATAATGGGTATGAGTAGCGGTCTCACTGCTTCCATGACGATGTAGACGGCCTGGTCATTAACGTTAGCAACCATAAACCTGCGGAGTTCACCCATGCATAGTTACATATGCCCAAAAGCTTCCCCAATCAGTGGCTCGATTGCCAAACAGAGTGATGCTCGCGATTGAGGCGGTTGTTCGCTTCACCGATTGTGTAAATTCCTCAGGCTTGCTCAAAAGTTCGTACATTAACATGGCGACTCTGCATCATAATCAGCACATGACGCACAAAACAGGGATTGTGTTTGTTCATATCACAACATACTCGGCTTCCTGCACACTCTTCAAACTTGTGTCCAAATTCTTCGGAGAGAAAAACTGAGCAACGATCTTGCGCTGCTCTTTCCACATTGCGTTGTCAGGCATCATGGCTATATTCTCGCCCCCCAACGCAAGGCGGGACTGTTCGTCAGATGCCCTATCGTTGAAATAGGCGCCCTTAGAGACCAGGAGTTCGTGCACGGCACGTCTGTCATTCAAGACAATCATAGTGCTCTTGCCGACCTTGATCGAGAAGATTGGCCCATAGTGGTCGCCCCATTCTTTGAGTCTGGAGAGCTAGTCAGCCGAGGGGCTATACTGTAGATGCGTTCCGTGAAACATGCTTGGAAAAGAAGCCCTCGGCCGGGAGGAGGTGGGCGTTCCCGAGAATAGGGATTGTTGGAGGACCAGGTGGAAGATGTTTCTCCCTGCTTCCGAACGTGAGGATTCTATAGAGTAGTAGGACGGCTGGGGCAACCCATAAAAGGGAGGAGTAGCTGACCGCTGAGGGCCACTCGGTTACTGTTGACCCCATGGTATGTGACTAATTTCACTGGAAGACAAGAGCATCACACCGCAGCTGTCTATGTTCCGACGTCGGTTCGGTCCTCCACGGTGTATATATACATACATACCGACTTAGAATAGGCCCCAAACGCCAAGAATGATCTTGATAGCCCCCAAACTACATGATACCCCTCCGTGAAGCTCACGTCAGGTCGAACCCTGCCTGTGATGGGAAATCTATTGGACTAAGTCTACCAAAGATGCAGGACCCAGGCGCATCCTTAGCGCTTCTTTCGTACCTCTGTGTACGGAGTATGACGGCGCGCAACGTTCTGGTTGGCCTATATTCCGAGTGTCTCCATTGTTCTATACGTATACGATGCTGACTGCATCGTTAGTGAGTCGCTAAGATAGGGTATATTGCGGTTATTGATACGGCTAGGGCTCATTATTTGTAACTCTAGTAGCAGAACTGCAGCCGCTATCTCGTCAGGTGAGCTAGGCCATCCAAATCAGGAATAGGGGGGAAAATAATGTTTGCTCAAATGAAGCAGAGCCAGATGCGTTAGCCTAACACGCAGTCAACAGAATCCACCCTAAAGAAGCGGTCAGGCACACAGCAGCGGACTGGCGGCTGGATAATTATCGCCAGGGATACCTGCCGAATAATTTCCGTACCAACAATGGATCTTAATATCAATAACTGCGTTCCCCGTCCCATATCACTCGAGTCAGAGTGATCCCGACCTTGTGTTATAGTATTACTTCCGTTTACTACATCCTGTTATTATTCGCTAATCTAATCGTTACCTTCCGACTTATCACCGAAGACGCCTAAAACAAGGGTTGAGGCGGAAGAGGGGCCGGGTACCTTATCGTTCTATTTTCTAAGCGACTTGCTTTTGACGAATCTCCTTCTTCAAAGTATATGAATGGTTATCGTATCATGCCATAAGGGGAGCAGATCGCAACTGAATTGCTCTCTCTCTTAGCTTTCAACTTATTCACGGTCGACGGCAACTAGAAATGGGATTTGGCCCCTTCCAAGGCCGCCAGAAACATCCCGCAAATATCTGTAATCTCCAGCCAATAACAACGAACTGATATCTCATTCCGCGAGATGGCGCAGGTCAAGAGGTGGCCATTCTTGAGTCTGTGCAAAGGGTTCCGGCTTCGCCAACCAGAAGTAGTTTTCGACACTTGGAGATACAGTCCTGCCTCTCAATCGTAAGTTGGAGACACTGGCACTTTGAAATGCAATCTGCACGTCACTTTTATTTCGATTAACCGCATCCAGTAAGCATAGAAAAAGAGCTACAACGGTGGATTCTATGACAAATTGCTTCGTGTAATGTATGTGGCCTCTGCTTGGATGCCACATCTCTGTCCCTTTCTTGGAATCTTGAATTCAATCCACAGACATGCCACTGCATTGCGAGTCATGAGCTTTGTAACTAAGATTCAACTAATTCCGACACTCTGGGTTGCACTTCAGTTCCTCGGTGAGGCGGAGAAACGTTGTAGCCCAGTTCTGGGGGTGACAGTCTTTAGTCGGGAGACTGTTTCTTTGGCCCGTCTTGTAGACTCGCAACAAGTATGACTGGCTTTAACTGAGCGATTAAGACGATTTTCAGAACCTTGAAGGACTTTGATTGATTCTTTCATTATTCTCGAGCTTGATCTAAGGCTTATGCCGGTCCACGCGGTATCAGAAGCGCTACATAGACGAAATTCTCCATACTGCATGTAAATGGAATGTCAACTAACGCTACGTGTATCTAAAGCCATTAATCATATTGAAAGTTCATTTACGTGTGCGCAGAAGATTCCACGTCTCGAATACGAGTATGATCAAGTGACGATGCTATAGAGATCCGCCGCCCCAATGCAGAGATGGGCCATGTACTCTCAGCGTCTAATATTTCGGCCGAAAAAGAATATGCTTGGTCGGATCTGGCGTGATCTGTAAATCTCTATGGTCAGTCGACATATTCAATGCGATCAGTTCTTAAGAGTGACGTGGAGAGACCTCAGTGACCCTTGGGAATGTATCACATACGTATTGGCCCAAATGGAGATCTTTATATCTTTCGGTAACTCCATCCTCTGGGCGAATTTGGTATTTGGCCAGTAGCTTGATGAGGAGCATCTTAGCAATAGAACAGCCAGCCCACCGACCAGGACACATGTGGGAAGCGTAGCCAAAGTTGACGTCATCCCTTGTCGCACTGCCCCAGTCGTACTTGTTGGAGCCAGTCGCCGCCGGAGACATCCTTTGACGCAGGTCGTGATAGCGACGCCCATTCCACTCGGCCGGGTTCTGTAGGGTTGGGTTGGACAAGTGAGCCGCCGTCATGACAACTTCTAAGATGGTACCTGCCGGAAGAACGATCCCGTTGGGTAGCGTTTGCGTCTTATGGACCTTCTTCATCAGGTTGGCTGCTCACCGGGGGAGCCCGGGGCTGATTAGTTTGTATTTCGCGATAATGGGGTAGAACCAGAACGTACAGGCAGCCGTTGGATGATGTTTGTGAGTCTCTTTGCAGAAACTGTCCAACAGTGAAAGCCCGCGAAGGTTGTCCCGCGTGAAGTTCCAATCTTCTGATCGCTCCCCCAAGACTTCGTGTGCCTCCTCGAGCACCTGATCAATATAATCAGGACGGAATGCAAACTCGTAGACAATCTGCGTTGTTGAGGGCCCGGGGGAGAACACAAAGGTGAAGGCGAAGCCAATTAAAATGTTGGTGAGGAACTTGTAATCATGGCGCTTCTCGACCGGTGCCATGCGAATAAGCTCTTCAAACCATTCTTTGTCCACCGAACTATTATTTGGCGACCCTTGCTCCAACACTTGAATGCATCGCTCAAATATCGGTGTAAATAACGTGGTCGCTCGCTCCAACAGTGCGTTAACATGCCGCACTTCGCTTGAGAAGGCGGCAGTAATGCGAGCCACTATGGGTATCTGTGCCTTGAGCTTCTTCATGACGGGGATTAGTGTAGCCGAGTACTGTTCGAATATCTCCACAGCTTCTGGTTTGAAGTCACTACCCAGTATGACGCGCCATATAACGTGAGAATAAATGTGTAGAATTTGAGGCTGCACGATAACACGCTTGCATTCTTTCAGGTGTAAAATTACGTCAGCAAAGTTCTCGGTACAAGCAGATGGGAAGCAAGTGAAGAGGTTGATGCAACTTGCAACTTACTCTCTGCGGAATAATCGACCCCCTGACCTAGGATGCTGCATAAACCTTCGTCCAGTGCCTCGGATATGACATCAAGGTAGCGGTCTTCTCAGATGTTAGTCTTGAAAGTTGGCATCGAGATATCGTACAAACACATACCAAACCCTGGCATGCGAGAGCGGAGGTATTCATAAAGAAAAGGCTCTTCGAATGGCGCGCCATGTAACTCACAGTGGAAAAACTTGGCCTTGTTAGCTATCCTTATTCCAAGGAAGTTGTGAACCAGATACAAACCTCTTTGAGGGCGGGAGAGACCTCTTCGTCTTTCTTCTTGCAAATCGCTAGCCAGTGGTCCGGTGAAATGAGAACTAGATCGGAGCCTGTAGCCATCAGCATGGTCGCCTACTGTATGTATTCAACAAGTTCTTCGTTGCCTTGGAGAATACTTACCATCTAGGGCCGTCACCCGGAACACGCCACTTTTGACCTGTTTGAATCCTTTTTCAATAATTTCGACTCCATGCGCAGCAAAGTCTTGCCTGGTCGAAAACCAGGCCTTTGAACTTTTGATTGTGGGAATGGAGCGGTCTGCAGTGGCTCGATTGAGAACGAACCATAGTGCGAGGGCGAAGAGTATCACAAAAAGCGCCGGAGTGTTGCTAGGCAGTCGTACCAGTTGCGGCGTCCAATGTATGTGCAAAAGGATGGTGCTGGAATCCATATTCGGAAGACCTGCGCTGTTGTATCAAGGGTGCAGTTGCAGAAAGGAACAAGACGGAAGCAAAAGGCAAAGAATAATCAATGGTTTTCTTACCATATTATTTTTTATCTACGTGTGTTCCCATGGAGTGATTATATGCCGAAGAAAGACTGTAACTTGACACATCGCGTCTGATGATTAACTTTACTGGAAGTCCGGTTCTGACTGTTTCTGAAGATGGTTTTCGGAAACTGGTACCAGGAAGCAGGAGTACAGGAACTTCCGAGGCAAGCTCTGCAGTAACCGGCAAAGAGTCCGAAATCTTCGTATCTAAAATGCACCACATACATCACTACCCTCAAGGTTTCCAAATTTATTGGTAGTAACTGTACCCGAGCTTCAGTCCGAAGTAAGAGAAGTGTTACAATTATTCTACTTTAGACGATAATCCAAAGACTTACGGCTTTGGCTTTACCGGAGTTTTGGGTCTCATTTCTGGAAATGGTGCCGGTGGCTAATGTTAAAACGAATACGGCGGTCTCGACTTTCGGAGAGCGGACAACGTGGACTTCCAAGTGGAGACGTAAGATGACCCTTTCAGATCCCATACGACCATAGGGCCGTTGGCCTTCCCCATAGAACTCGTATTTCCAAGCGAATCCGAGACCTTGGAGTTCCGCCTTTGGAGTCGGTCTCCTGTGTCAGGTTCGCGACCAAAAAAGGGCCATTCAGACATGACCGTCTGTTGGCTAAATGTTCCAGGGGAGGAATGGGTCAGTTGAAAAAATTTGAGAAGCCCGGACCGCAACGTTCAAGTCCACTCTATCGGACGTGACAAAGTTGAACCTTCATATGCAGAACTTGGTGTCTGTGAGCAACACGCCGCCACATCGCTCAATGGATTCGGGTCAGTTGCTTATGCTTCGCAGTCTTGTGCTAGTCATAAAAGATTCTATGTCGCCTCGTATGATTGTGTCAGAGTCTCTGCTATATAAACCCAGCTCCTCGCCTTGGCATTATATCGTCAATCATCCCAGTATTCTATTCCAGTTTCATTGCAGTGTTCATCTTTGAGCGTTTAATGCGAGTTTTCAAGTTTTGAATATTTGCAATAGTTTGTCAGAATGGTCATAGCAACGAGCGGCCCGGAGCCCTCACGTCAAGATGAGTCGCAATTCTGGCGAGATGAACTCTCGCATTCTCTCCTTTCCCTCATGCAGAGTGCCGGATACTCTCTCAAGGAACAGCAACATTATTTGGAGTTCACCAACCAGCATGTTGTCTCGTCTCTAGGCCCTCCTCCCATCACTACCAAGTCGGGCGTCAGAATCCCTCGTTTCGATAGCTTTTGCTCTGATGATTTCTCGCCCGCCGAGCTCAGCTGGAATATCCGGCCTAAACAATCCAAGATTCGGGTAGGCTCCGAGCCTATTGGCCCATTCGCTGGGACAACCAGAGACCCTTTCAACCAAGACGAACCTCAGGTGGTCATGTCGCGTCTGTTACGTCAAGGTCGTGGCCCTATCGACGAGGAGCTCTGGGAGTTCTTTAAGAAGCATCTCCACGTTGAAGCCAAGCACGCAAACGAGATTGTGTCCAAAATGGCGCCGAATGAACACATGACCACCAATACCATTTCCTTCGATTTGGACGGTGAACAACCGGCACCGAAAGTGTATTTCTACCCGATCCCCATTTCTCTTTTGAAAAATAACCACGCTGGGGAAATCATCACCGATGTTATCGCGCAACTGCCAGTGAATTTAGAGCCCGCCTTTAACTACGTCCGGGACTTCGTTTACCGCTACAAGAAGCAGCGCAACAATGAGTACATCTTGAGATTGGAACTTATTGCCTTTGACGCCGTGCGCCCAGTCGATTCCCGCTTCAAGTTATACCTCCGCACCAAGGAAACTTGCTTGGCGCGGGTGGAGGAAGTGTACTCGCTCGGGGGTGCGCTCAAGGGTTCCGAGATAGACCACGGCTTGAATCTGATTCGCTCTTTTTATCTGCAAGTTCTGGGAACCACGGCCCCAGAGGAAGATCTACCTCACAGCACACACCGCACGGCAGGAATCATCTTCAACATGGAGATGGAACATAACAGCCTTGCCCCAGTGCCGAAAGTATATATCCCCGTACGCCATTATGGCGGTACGGACTTGCGGATCGCCCAATCACTTAGTAATTTCTTCCGCGCCTGGGGATTTACTCACATGGCAGACACATATGTCGATGCTGTTCAAAAAGCTTTGTAAGTCTTCCCGTTCAGTCGTTGTGTCACTTGGTGTATGAGCACAAGCTAACTTCGTTTCTTACCGTGCCATGCAGCCCCAACCAGGACTTTTCCATGACAATTGGAAGACACTCTTATGTCGGCTTGTCATACGACAAGAACGGACCCTACATCACAATGTACTATAACACGATGACTTTCTCGGCAGGCAACGAGCGAGACATCACCGGCAAGCTTGTTGGGCCTGCAGCTATGAAACAGCGTCATTTATTAGACCAATAAATTTTGCTCAGGCTTAGTAGGGCTGTCAGTGACGAATTGATGGACGCGGTTTAAGACAACTGATTCTCCAAAATTATACTGAATACACATTGAAAACGAGACCGTTAATTGTGAATAATAAGCGGAGACACGTCCATCCTGAAGTGTGGAAGCAGGTTCTGAATTTTTGATCGGCTCGTCGCCAGAATCAGTGATCAGTGTTAGGAAGAAATACAGTGTTCAAAAATAGCCAGAAATGTTTTCCAGTGCGTAGACTACTGTGTTCAACTAATCTTGAAAAGTTAAATTACAATACACTGCTTAAGCTCAACCTCATGAACTTATTTATTTCTCTAGCTTTTTTGTTTTCATGTCAGACGCAAAAGTTGAGCTTCAATTACACAAAGTCCACTTTTTACCGCTAAACACTCGTTCATTCTCGCGACGAGCCGGTTGCTCCCAAAACCTTTGAAAAAGGGATATTCTGGAACTACAGTCATGTAGGCGACTTTCAAAATTGACACACCATATGTTTCATTTTCTCATATTGTAACGGTCACACTACCCATATAGTATACATACATGTACGCAATGATTGTTACGTCATGAGAAGACCAACAAAGCCGAGGTTGGCTTCCATTGGAATAACAGGGCAGGCTTATTCACATGAGGGTCAACCAGACTTGATGGATTTTTTGTTTCTACGTAGTATATCGAACCACTATCGAACTTTAAAGCTCGGGCGGTCGCACGGAATGGTCCGTTGAAACCAACTGACGCAAAATCGTTTCCAGACTCAAAAAGCTCCAAGCTTTTTAAGCTTTAGAGGGAGGTTTCGTCCCGAGAGCTATGATGGGCTCGTCCGGAAGTGGCGAAACTCATATTCTCTTGACATCGCTTGTTTCGCTTGTTTCGTTTGTTTCGTTTGTTTCGCCTGCTACGGTGGTAGTCCGGGTGAAAAACAGGAGTCCAGACGCTGCCTGATCTAGCGGCAGAGCCTCCCCAGAACAGGGAATACCTGAACGGATACAGATGGGGAAGCGTCCGTAAGTCCACTTGTGGCGACTTGAATAGAGAGGGTTGGATAGACAAGAGCGAGACTGATTAGTATCTCGAATACGAAGTCCCTCAAACAGAAGCACCTAAAGATCATGAGATGGATCTAACAAATTTTGCCTCATCAAGGAATCGGAGCGGAAGGTAAGAGAAGGCAGAAGAATGGCCCCCTTGTTTTGTTATTACACGTAATCTGACGGAGTGTCGTGGCAACAAAAGAATACGTTTTACCTATGCCACACGCCTTCTCTTCTTTGAATCCTGTAAACTCAAAGTGCCTCTTGTTGAAAGATACCTTATAGTCGAGCCTCAATAACACCTTTCATGCAGCATCTTGATTCATATCAACAGCGAAAAGTATCTGGTAGTCGCAATGGAAAGTTTATGGTATATTCTCAAGTTCACAGTAAGCAGGACTACTGTGAGCTTCGGTTTCGGCATTCTAGTGCTGTACCTTCTTTACCGAGCATTGCTACCCCGACCTCTGCCCGGCATCCCATACAATGAGACAGCAGCAAAATCGATCCTAGGTGACATGCCAGAGCTGATATGCCACGCCGAGAAGACGGGAGAAATGTATGACTGGCTTGGGGCGCAGAACATCAAGCACCGTTCGCCCATAATCCAAGTCTTCGGCAGGCCGCTCAGCAAGCCTTGGGTCGTTATTTCGGATTTCTATGAGACACAAGACATTCTGGTTCACCGAGTCAAAGATTTCGACAGGTCGACATTCACTGCTGACCTTTTGAGCGGCGTGATTCCGGAACACCATAGCAGATGGCAGACAAACGGTGAATACAAGGCCCGCCGGCGATTGGTTGAGGGAATCCTAACTCCCAGCTTTCTCAACAAGGCTGCCGCCCCTCTCCTGCATGAGAGCACTCTGCGCATGGTGGATTTATGGCGCGAGAAGGCACGGTTGGCACGAGGTCGCCCATTTTGGGCCATGAAAGACATCAGTCATTGTGCATTGGACGCTGTTCTCAGCTTTACCTTCGGTTCCGACCTCGAGGGTGTCAATGCAACCCAACCAAACGTCGACTTCCTGTCTTCTTTGCCATCATTGCCATCTGGTAACGACGAAGGCGAAGTTGCAGACACCCTAAAGCCCGCTGATTTCCCACATGCGCCACCCAACCACGTCATTGAAAGCTTTCTCAAGATTTCAGACAGCCTAGAGACCGCTGTGAAGTCCCTGTTTCCGGTGCTGGCACACTGGTTTCTGCGCCAGCGGCCAGTTATGAGGACAGCGATTCGGCTCAAGGAGGACTTAGTGAGGCGTCAGATTGACCTTTCCGCCGCGCGAGTTCAGTCTTCATCAGATGATCAGGCAGTTCGATGTGCTCTAGACGAATTGGTGCGCAGAGAGATAAACCAGGCTGCAAAGGAGCAGCGTCCCGCGGCATTCCACACGCGTCTGTTCTATGACGAAGTAAGATCCAAACCACTTACATATTGAGCATCTCTTTCATTTCAAAACCAAAACTAACATCACTGTCTGAACTAAATAGTTGTACGGCTTCACTCTGGGCGGGCATGAATCAACGTCCAACTCCGGTCAGTGGGCCATGAAGACGCTGGCACGCCATCAGCCACAACAGGCCAAGCTGCGCTGCAGTCTGCAAGAAGCGCTTCCTGTAGCAGTCGCCGAAAAGCGCATACCAACATCACAAGAAATCATGCAGATGCGATGTCCTTACTTGGAGGCTAGTATCGAGGAGCTTTACCGCACGTCTCTGACAGCGCCGATGTGCGTCCGAAGTGCCACGCAAGATACGGAGATACTGGGCTGCCGTATTCCCAAGGGCACTGTCGTCTTCCAAGTCTGGAATCAGGCCGGATACACACAGCCGGGGTTTCATGTTGACGAAGCTCTGCGCACTACGAGTGCCAAGACGGCGGCCACAAAGAAAGTCCCTGTCGGTTCCGGTGGCACCGGCGACGTATCGGGGCTGAACCCGGCAGTTTACGCACCCGAACGGTGGCTTGTCAAAAACGACGATGGCAGAGAGGTATTTGACGCGACACGCGGGCAAAATATGATATTCAGCATGGGTCCCCGTGGCTGTTACGGACGGAAGCTGGCATACGTGCAGTTTCGTATGTTGATAGTGCTGGTGTTATGGAGTTTCCAGCTCGAGGAGTTGCCCTATGAGCTTAATACCACAGGGGCCTACGACAAGCTGACCAGGGAGCCACATGATTGCTATGTCAAGTTGACAACCCTACCTCTGTAGGCATATTTCTGCATCACAAGCACTAGCTCTGCATTTAGATCACAGCATATAGGATCGCAATCTATTCCGAGCCAACTTTATGGATTCTCTGATGATCATCCAGGATACGTATGTGTTATTCTTTTACGGAAGGGAGTCGAAGATTAAGATAAACTGAATGTATATGATCTAACTATTACTCAGATTGGATAGTGATTTGGTTCCATTCGAGATCCCTGAGAACATATTCTGCTAAACGGACGGCAGAGGAGCCGGCGTTACTGTAAATGGAAATGCGCTGTCAGGAGTCGGCCAATGGATGACACTGCTTGACGTGGGTTTTCAAGTTTTGTTGAGAGATTATCCCTAGCTACTGGCCGGCTTAAGGAAGGATAGCAGATGACTTGAACAAGGTAGAATTGAGCAATATGAACGACATGGCTCTTCAATAGCGATGCCTGTGGGTACCTCATGGTCACAATACCGGCGGATGTGGGTCTCATTTCCGGTATGTCGTTTGGATTCGGCATCATTCAGACGGCATTCGACGAGGAACCTCTCCGATGGACCACTGGTCCAGGACCAGCGCCATCGAAGACTTTCAATTGATTTAGATGACCAGCATTAATAGAGCCATCATGCCTTGGAAGCCCTTGCCGGCTGGCAGGATGCAAATGCCACAGATCCAATATCAGTCCTGTTTCTGGCACCAAAACAGGAACAAGTACCACCAGTTGCAAATGATCAACACTATCCTTATGTCTTGATATCAACTCGTAGATTAAACCAACAAACTCCTAAAAGTCGAATCGTCTTTTTCCTTCTTCAGAAACCCCAATGACCTGCCCACTTATCTTGAGCTCTTCTCCACGTGCCAGTTTTCTGTTTGCCTGCCAGTACACCCACATGATGACCAACGTCACGGGTATTGCCGCAGCATAGAGAGACAGAACCCCCACGAACCCTCTCGCATACTTTGGGGCGTCGTCGTCTCTGAAGAGCTGGTGGCCTGCAATGGCGCCCAGATTACTGCCCATCACGGCCATGGCGAGGCCTATGCTCCTCTTCGAGGGGTTGACGGCATTGATGCTCACCCAGGCGTCATTCAGACCCTGGGCCAAGGCGTTCCCGCCGCTGAGGAGCGTGAAGATGGCATAGTGGGCCCATTTGCCCGATCCCGTGGGGAGACCGTACAGCACCCCTGCGAAAATGATGGACCAGGAGAAGGCGACGATGCACCATGGCCCACGCCAGTGTGTTCGGTCCGAGGCCAAAGAGATCATCCACGATAGCACAATCACCAGTACGCTGCTGACCGCGTTGAGGAGATTCGCGTTCGTCCGGGAAAACCCGAGGTTCTTGATGATCTTTGGGCCGTAGAGCTGCAGACCGCCCTTGGGCGCCAGGGCAACGACGTTGAGGAGCATGTGGAGCCAGAGGCGGTAGTCCGTCAGGGCAAGAGCCAACGTCTTGAGCGTGATTTGAGCCTTGTCAGCGCCCTTCGTCTCGTCGTCGGCCATGATACGTGCGCGGAGGATTTGGCGCTCGCGAGGGCTGAAGAAGTCAAAGAACCGGTGGACAGGCGCCGTGTGTCCGGGGCTGCGGGGCAGAAGAGCGACAAAGGCGAGGAAAACAACCAAAGTCATTATTCCTTCCACTGCGAACAACCATTGCCACCCAGAGAGTCCCCCGGTTCCGCCCATGTTCAGGACACCGGCTGCGATGAGGGAGCCGGTGGCCGTGGCCGCGTAGTTACCAAAGTAGAAGATGGCCGTCCGCAACGCCAGCTCCTCGCGGGTGTAAAACAAAGCCAGCATATATTGCCCACCGGGGATGTATCCGCCTTCGAACACGCCGAGCAAAAACCTCGTGGCGAAGAAGGAATGGATATTGGTGCACCAGGCCTGGGTCAAGGCAATGGTTCCCCAGACGCCCATCTGGAAAGTTAGCCAGATGGGAGCACCGACGCGCTGCAGGAGGAGGTTGGAAGGGATCTCCGCGATGACGATACCAGCGGACATGAGCTGGGACCCGAGGTTAACATCATTATTGGTGATTCCTAGGTCCTCGGTGATGGTATCCGTCATGGCGTTGCTGATGTTGCTGCGGTCGAGCTGGAGGACGAAAAAGCCGGCGACCAAAAGAGGCAAGAGGTAGCAATCCAGCCTGGCCTGTCAGTCTAGCCAAGTACACGGGGGTGTGTCTGAGCGAGCCCACTTACTTGAGCAAAGCTGCTTTCTCTTCCCCTTTTGACCATGAAAACTCAGGCGTAACTTCATTCGAGACCTTTGATGGCATTTTCTCAGTCTCACTAACTACTGCCTCGAGAGGGTGGGCCTCCGCGGGAATATCTTCGGACGCCATAGCCACAAAAAGACACGCAACTGTTGATAGGTCGATAATTTCAATCGGAAGTCGATGGATCTCTCACATTGAATTTGGTATGATGGGTCTGGCTAGTTATACTTGCACACAGCCCGTCTGTCGCTATCATTTCGGGCCGTGTGCCAGTCTTATCGCTACGTATAGGATCATTCCCACCCATGATCAGCAAGCAGCGAAGTCGTGATCCGGGGCCCTGAGCACGTTATCAATAGACTGGGGTAGCCCGGGATGATAAGTGCGGTGATGAGCGCCCCGCAGCCGGTTAGACATGTCCAGTATTCAAGGATCTTTTCGGCGGTGGCCGTCGGAGGTGAGCGCTAGCGGGTCCGAAATCGTCGGTGTGGGGCCGAAAGCAACGCTCATCTTATGCTGGGCCGGGGGTGAGAGGCTCTTTCTCTGATCTTGCTGTGACATAAAAAAAAACGTCTTGTCCTATAGTTCTACCATCATCCGCGGGGCGCCCAAGAGTATAAAGTCTGCGTCTCGAGGTGGGAAAGCTATTGGGTAGAGGGACTGACTACTACGGCTCCAATACGCCGTGAGACACGACAGGAGGCAGCACACAAACACACACACACACACATACAAAGAAAAAAGAAAGGAAAAATGTCCAAAGATCCAACCCGGCCGAACGTCGTGCTTGTCTTAGCCGACAATCTCGGCTGGGGAGAGCTGGGCTGCTATGGAGGCGGCGAGCTCCGCGGCGCGGCCACGCCACGCATCGATAAGCTGGCCACGGAAGGCCTCCTGCTGCACAACTTCAACGTCGAGAGCGACTGTGTCCCGACACGGTCCGCCCTCATGACCGGCCGTCATCCCATCCGTACAGGTTGTCGCCAATCCGTGCCTGCCGGGTTCCCTCAGGGCCTCACGCCGTGGGAAAAGACCTTGGCCGAGTGCCTTAAAGATAACGACTACGCGACTGCGCACCACGGAAAGTGGCACCTCGGCGACATCCCCGGCCGGTACCCGTCCGACAGGGGGTTCGACGAGTGGTTCGGCATCCCGAGAACGACGGACGAGACACAGTTCACGAGCGCGCTCGGATACACCCCGGAGGTGGCTGAGCTGCCGTACATCATGGAGGGGAAGGCGGGCGGGTCCTCGGACAACGTCTGTATATACGACTTGGAAAAACGCAGGCTCATCGACGAGATGCTGGTGGCCAAGTCCAAGGACTGGCTATCACGGCAGGTACAGGGTGAAAAGGCGTTCTTCTTGTACCACCCGCTCGTTCATCTGCATTTCCCCACCCTCCCGCACAAGGACTTTGCCGGCAGGACAGGCCAGGGTGAGTTTGCCGACTCGATGGCCGAGATGGACCATCGCGTCGGCGAGATCCTGGACCACATCGACGAGCTGGGTATCCGAGACAACACAATCTTCATTTTCGCTTCGGACAACGGGCCCGAGTTTAGAGAACCGTACAGGGGGACGGCCGGGCCGTGGTCGGGAACGTACCACACGGCCATGGAGGGCAGCCTCCGGGTCCCGTTCATCATTCGATGGCCAGGCCACGTCCCTCAGGGCGTGACCCACAACGGAATCGTTCATGTGACAGACTTGTTCACGACGATTCTATCAATGACCGGTTCCGTGGTGCCGTCTGACCGGCCAATCGACGGGGTGGACCAGACCAGGTTCTTCCTGAAGCCTCTGGATACGCCATCGCCCAGGCAAGGGTTCTTGTTTTACATCAAGGACGAACTGCGCGCCATCAAATGGAAGGATTGGAAGCTTCATCTGGTCTGGGAGCCAAAGGTCAACCAGTCGAGCGGGAAACTCGAGTCGCCGTACCTCTTCAACGTTGTCAGAGACCCCAAGGAAGAGGGGGACATTTTGGCTTACAACACCTGGGTCTTGCAGCCCATGTTCAAGCTGAGAGCAGAGTTCCAGAAGAGCTTGAAAAATGACCCGGCGCCGCCTGATCCGCTGAAAGACTTCTGAATGAATGGATCATGGCCATCACTGGAGAAGGGGGCGCTGCGCCCGCAGCGACAGGATTCTGGTTTCGGTTCCCTGACCCAAGGCAAGACATTTCCATTCCATTATCTGCCTCGATTGAAGCAAGCTAGAAGGGACCAAAAACCATCGGTATCATTAACGGAACCGTTCTCGGGATAGACATATGGATACTCGAAAAATTCGAGAGATCTGCACTGAGAAGTCCAGGTTTGCATGATTCAAAACTCGTTTATCAAGCCAGAAGAATCACGCATGCAGTTTTTTTAGTAGTTTTTTTTTTTTTTTTCTCAAAGCTTCAAAGCGCTCTTGCTGCTGGAGAATGCGTTTGGCTTATCATGTGCCATCAAAAAACAGGGCCAGCTCCTGTTGAAGTTGGGAAAAAAGAGAGAAACGAACCAGCAGCTACGGCTTTCCTGATCATAGCTTCCGGACTTAATCCAAGTTCGCAAAGCCCCAATACAGATCATGTAATGTAGTTTGCTGCAGCGCCATCCCTGCCAACATGGATGGGTCGTAATATGATGCCAAAACAGACCGTTCCTGTAGCCCGTCCTGCCCCGAACCCGCAGCGCCATCCGTGGACTTTGCAACAGAGTTCGCCAGGGTCTCGAACGCGTCGCGGTATACCGACCCGAGCGGATACCTCTCGACCATGGCCCAGAGCAGAGACATGCACGTGTTGACGGACGCAACCATGTCCGTCCGGCTGAGGTCGCGGTAGCGGTTCCTCGCCTGGAGGTGAAGGCAATAGGCCATGGCCACGCCGCTCCGGAAGAGGTTGTGCGTCGTGCGCCAGAAGAAGCGGAGCTGACCGTCCCGGAAGGCCCGGCGGTAGTTGCTGATGCACTCGGCGGCGCTCTGCACGAGGGTGAGAATGTCCTTCTCCGAAGGATCGGGAAAGGACTGCGAAGGGTAGTAGAGGACGACCAGATGGTTGTGCAAGATGGACTCGAAGATGTCCGCGGGTGCCAACTGCGTGGACGGGGCCGTCGGCGTCGGAGCACACTCGAGCCACTCTATCAATCTCCGTCTCATTCCGTCCCTCCAAGCGACAATGTCGACCGACGCGCCGTTCAGTGGCGGCTTGTGGTTTAGGGTTACGTGAATCTCGGACTCGAGCCTGCGGTGCTTGATCAGGTGTAGTGCTAGAGCCCGGCTGCCGCCGACGCCTTCCGAGAGTTCCGGCAGTGGCGTATAGATAGCTTCGTCGGGGATCGAGAACGGCCTGCCTATTATGACGCAGAGGTTTCTTTCCAGCGTGTAAAACGCCCAGAACAACCACCGACGCTGGTTGAGCTGACGATGGTCGAGCTTCGCAGCGACGGCACGCTCGTCGTGGAGATTCAGCTCGACGACCAGCCGCGATGCAAGGCCTATGAAATGCCATGCCCCGCTCAGGTTCGAGACGAAGCAAGTATACTGTCCCACGAGGAGCAGGTTGTATATATGTTGGAGATCGCCGGTGCAGATGACGGCCGGATTCTGGGCAAGCAGTCGGGAGGCCGTGGCGAAATAGCCGTCCGCCGTAGACACGCGGAAGGCAGGATCGGTCCTGTTAAGCAGCAGAACAACCGTGGCGAAAACCGTATAGGCACGGAAACTGGCCAGTATTACCGCGGGGTCTTTCGGGCCCTGGCCACCCGGGCTGTCGTTGTAAAGGAGAGCGATGCTGGCGACAAAGTCTTCTTTTGACGGCAGGATGGGCGAGAAGAACTCGCAGTGTTCAAAGTATGCATCGACCAACCGGACAGCAGCATCTCGGCTTGGCAAGGCAGCCTCCGTCGCATTGGGCAGCGCATCCAACAGTGACCGATGGTCGCTTTGTTTAGATGTCTGCGAAACACTTCTGATCGGCTCGGCTAGTAACGAGCGAAGTAGTGACTGACCGGTTGAGGTCGTTATGGTGTTATAAAAAGCATCCGTTCTCAAGCTTTGAAACGCAACCTGGTCCACGGGGTCTCTCGATAGAGAGCCGTCGCCACTTGAAGCGAACTCAGTGAGAGGTGATCGGGGGTTAAGGGTTTCGCGGTTGGTAAGCTGGGACTCGAGGTAAGCTACCCGGTCCTCCAGACTCTTTATGTAACTGAATTACCCATCATTATTATTTGAGTGCTTGTGGTTCTGTTAGACACCGAGGAAACCAACCTTCGAGGGGTTGCGTGTCCATCAATGTCAAGGCTAACACACTCAACGCCAGCTCGTTCGCAATTAGAACAAGCAGGTATGTTCTGGTCGCATCGTTGCTTTCGAGACCGGCATCGCATACAAGCCGTCACGTTCGTCCTTCTCACATTGGACCTTCTTCCCCCGCGCTCCCGTGATGCCATGCTTCGCAAAGTCGTGGTGGCGTACTCAAAACACCTCAGTCAGGCTGGCCTTTGCTCCGAATCTCGGACCAATCTGAAGCGCCTCGACTGGCCGATACGGTCCGTGAATCAGTGCTAAAGTGGAAGCCTTTCCTCGACTCAGGATAAATGGATAGGGCTAGTATGGTTCGCGTGCGACGTTGCGATTTCCAGCCTGAAAGGAGTCACCGGGGTAACAGGGGGTAGATAAGGCACGACTCCGCAACTCTTTAGAATCCAGCCAATCAGCTTCACCAATCTCCCCCATTCACGACCTCACCGAGCTTCGTGTGAAGAAATGTTTTCTTTCTGGAGTCCACGCCTTGAGCTACTTGGATTCTTATTGAGTCGTGAACGTGCTATTCCACGGATAGCAGCAGCCGGCGGATCGGCTAGCGATATGCCCCGTTTAGTCTCAGCCCGAGTCGGTTATCGTCAACCAAGATTCAAGCCTACATGTTTATCCCCACAAGTGTGCTCCCCGCAAATCCCAATGGAAGAATCCGGGGTCTGGGGATGCCTCCACGGTACATTGTTGGCCGACATCTAGAACACCTGCATCACTCCCCGGCCAATGGCATTGGAAAGAGCTGATAGATGATTCGAACGAGATCCGCATGCCAGCTGGACAAAGCAAGCTGGTGTGGCGGCGGAGCGCGTGTCAGATTGTTCGCGGCACGCGTGGAGGTGTATGGGAAAAGGGGAAGGCTTGCCAACAGTTCTTCGAGGTTGCGGGGAAGCGACAGCAGTGCATTACGGTTGGCCGGAGAGGGGCTAGAAAGGAGGGACAGTTAGTTCAGTAGGCCCGGACAAGCACAAAGACCGAACTGGGATTTGAGGCTCAAGCTACTACTACTTCAATTATCCTAGCTTTGGTGTTCCGGCATGTTCCGCCGACGGTTGAGATAGTCTCGAGGGAGACTGCTCTCGAACCTTTCCATCAGGTCCTGGTGGCCATGGAGCAACACCCCGACAGTCTCGTGCAGGCTCACCAGCCTCTCGTCCACGTCTTCGGTTTTTTGCTTGGTCGTCGTATGAAAGCCGCTGAGGGCCCTGATGAAGGCCTCGTAGACATCCGGCCGAGACCCCTCGAACCGCTTCTGCGATCCATCGTTAGGGGCCTGGAAATCTGTATACGCTATGTCTGACCAGGAGGGAGGAATGATGATGGGAGGAGGGGGGGGGGGGGCGAACTGACTTTCACGTCTTCCAGGAAACTCCAGCTCTCTTGGAACGTCCTGGACTCGGCCTGACCTTTGACCGGGGTGGTGATGATCTCCGGGGGTTCCGACGGGGAGTGCATGTTTCAACAAATTCCTTGATCACGATTCAACGGATTTATTATGGCTGTAACTGCGTCCAAAGATAGGTAGCGATAAGGAGACAGAGAGGCGTCAGCAAGGGCTGCTTCGTCCGGGGTTGGTTGGAAGACATATCATACCCCTTATATGGGCGACTCCGCACTGGGTTCATATTTCCGGCCATAAGCAGGGCCCAAATCCGTTCCGTCAGCCGATACGTAAGATGGAAAAGCCCGGCTGGCCGTTGGTTCTCCAGAAAAATTTGTACTTGGCATGCCGACATGACGTTATGTAATAAGATGTTGGCGGCTTGTTGTTCCCAACAAGCAGCACAGCTGTGGATACCGACCCCCGAGAATTGCCCTCGTGCGTTTTTATCTATTCCCTCCCCCACCCAAACCGCAGCGTCTATGACGGGCATGGTTTAGAACATCCACCTGAACTCCTGTATGCCCCAACCCCTCCTATTCCTCAGCCAGCAAATCCCGCAAGGTGCGCGCGATGACCTTGGTCGCCCGTCTCAGGTCCTCGAGCCGGAGCCGCTCGTCGGCCCGCTTAGCGTGGGACTCTAGCACCGTCCGCGGGCCGGCCCCGTACACGACGCCGGGGACTCCGGCCTCGGCGTACAGCCGCACGTCAGTATAGAGCGGGGTGCCCGTCGCCGGGACCGGCTCGCCGAGGACGCTCTCCCCATGGGCCTGGATCGCCTCCACCAGCGGCCTGTTGCCGGGGACCGGCCGCATCGCGTTCGCGAGCAGAAGGCGGCGCACGTCCACGGAGATACCGGGCTGCGCCGTGGCGGCGGCGTCCGCAATGGTCCGTCGGATCTCGGCCTCGACCGCGGCCGGGTCCTCTTCGGGGATCATGCGGCGATCGAGCTTGAATGCCACCGTGCCGGGCACGACGTTGGTGTTGGTGCCGCCCTCGATGCGGCCGACGTTGAGGTACGGGTGCGTGATGCCCGCCACCGCCGAGCTCACCCGGCGGTACCCCGCGTTGAGCGCGTACAGGGCGTTGAGGATCGCCACGGCGCCCTGCAGCGCGTCGACACCGGTGTCGGGGATCGCCGCGTGGGCCTGGTTCCCGCGGACGGTCACTTCCATCTGCAGGCAGCCGTTGTGGGCCGTGACGACCTGGTACGAGAAGCCCGCGGCGATGACGAGGTCGGGCCTCGTCAGCCCCCGGCGCAGCAGCCAGCCGGGGCCGAGCTCGCCGCCAAACTCCTCGTCGTAGGTGAAGTGCAGCTCGACAGCGCCGCGTAGCGGGGCACCGAGAGCCTCGAGCGCGCGCACGGCGAAGGCGAAAGTCGCGAAATCGCTCTTGCTGACGGCGGCGGCTCTGCCGTAGAGCACGCCGTCCTCGACGACGGCGGCGTACGGGTCGCGCGTCCAGCCGTCGCCCGGCGGCACCACGTCGCCGTGGGCGTTGAGGGCCACCGTGCGGCCGCCGTCGCCGTACCGACGGCGCACGATCAGGTTCGTAATGGACTCCATACCATACGCGCGGACCTCTGCCTCGGGCACCGGGTGGCGCTCGGCGTCGAAGCCGAAGCCCTGCAGCAGCTCAGCCGTGCGCTCCGCGTGTGGCGCGTTGTTGCCGGCAGGTGTGTCAGTGGGAACCTGCACCAACTTCTGGAGGAAGCCCACCTCCTCATCGAAGTGAGCGTCGACCCAGGCGTCGATGCGTTGGTAGTCGGTGGGGGTGGCGGGGGTAGCCATATTTGCTTTGCTCTCTGGTTAGGCGTGGGTTTCTTGGAGAGAGATAGAGAGGGAAAGCATGTGAACTTTGAGGGCATTTGGTTCTTAGATCTCCGCTTGGACGGCGCGGGGGGGCACACCGGCCTCCGGATCCGCGCCGATCTCGCAGCAGTAAATACGTCTTTTTTCTTCGCATCAGCGAGATGATGACCCCGCCGGGGCTCTTATCACCCTGAGTATGACTCGGTCTCCGACATCCTTGCTTGTGAAAAGATGGCTGCTCGTTCAAAGGCCTCTTGAGCCCTCCTCCTGAGTTGTACACCGTCAACGATCAGCCCGTTGGAATCCAAAACAAGATGGCATTTGAAACCACGTTACGCCCGCAACTGTCCATGGTTCAAGGCTCACTGGGTTTATCACACACACTGCGCCAAAATACGGCCACGATTTCGAGTGAGAGCAATTCCCCTTGGTATTTGTACCTTGAAATGCGCCTTAGGATGCAAATTTATATTTCAGAAAACAAAACGCCGCGCCAAGAATGCTGCCCTGGTCCCCAAAATCTATCCCCCCGGTGTTGAAAGAGACGCGCGTAAAGTCATGACTTGTTTTTGTTGGTTCATTTCTGGATATCCCAATAGTGAAAAAGAAAATGTTCTCTAGCGTCAAGGATGCACTCCCACCCACCCAACCGGATTGCCCGATTCCGAAATCTCATGCCCGCCCATGTTCTACTTTATAAAACCTGCTTTCCATTTGGTCAAGTAATCCATCTTTCAAAAGTACTGCACTGGTATAGGAAAAAAGGAAGATGAGTGTGAGGTGGATATCGCCGTCTTAAACGACGTGCTTGACTCCGTTGGTTTGCTTGGCGGCCGCGAGCTGCTCCTTGATGACCTGGTCAAGGCATCCGGCGCTGGCGGCGACGAGACCAAGGTAGGGTCTCTATTCTGGTGTCAGTTCACGAGGCGTAGTACAAAAAGGGCCAATGGGACATACGCTAGGGTTGAGAACCTTGGACTGATACTCGGCGTGGAACTGGGTGCCGACAAAGTACGGGTGGTCCTTGATCTCAAAGATTTCCATACGCTCGCCAGTCTCGTCCTTGCCAACAAAGTGGAGGCCAGTCTCGGTGAGCTTCTCGATGAAGGCCGGGTTGGCCTCGTAGCGGTGACGGTGTCTCTCCTCCACGGACTCGACCTCGCCGTACAGGGAGCGCAGCTTGGACCACTCGCTTCCGGGCTGGAACTCGGTCGGGCGAAGACCCAGGCGCATGGTGCCGCCCAGCTTGTCGCGGTTGATCTCGGGCATGTAGATGACGACCTTGTCCTCGGCCGAGGCGTCAAACTCCTCCGACGTGGCTTTGGGGAGGTTGAGGAAGTCGCGGGCGTGCTGAATGATGGCGGTCTGGAAACCAAGGCAGACCTGTAGAGCGTTAGCTACGCGGCGGTGGAGGGAGGAGGGTGGCGGGCAAACTTACGCCAAGGAAAGGGGTGCCGTTCTCGCGGGCCCATTTGGAAACCTTCATCATACCCTCGGTGCCTCTGTTACCGAAACCTCCCGGAACAATAATACCGGAGGCGGTGCAGACATCATGCCACGCCTTGTGGTACTGGGCCTGGTCCTGAGACTTGGCCTGAGGCTCAAGGTGCTCAGCATCCACCCAGCAGATGTTGAGTTTCTTGCGCAAGTGCATGGCCGAGTGCTCCAAGGCCTTGACGGTGGACAGGTAAGCATCCTGCGACTTGACGTACTTGCCGACGAGGGCAATGTTGATCTCGCCGTCGGTCGGGCGGCTGACAACCGACGCCCACGTCTTCCAGAGCGCCTCGCCCTCGGCGATGCGAGACTGGGGGATGTGCAGGGCGTCGAGGTTAACAGCCTTACGCAACCAGGGGATGAGGTTCTGCTCCTCCAGGAGGAGAGGAACCTGGTAGATGGTGGGCATATCGCGGACGACGAGGACTTGGGGCACATCGACCTGGCAGAGGAGGGCGATCTTCTTCACGGTGGCCTCCATGAGAGGCTGCTCGCAACGGCAAGCAATCTAAATGCGTTAGCAGGCGGCGGGCCAATGGATTTTGGGGCGCTATACCATATCAGGGACGAGACCGTAACTGCGAACCGTCTTCACGGCATGCTGTGTGGGCTTCGTCTTCTGCTCGCCGTGGATGGTAGGGACATAGGAGACGTGGATCTGGATGAAGTTGCCGCTTCCTGCTCTGTGGCGCACTGCTCAGGGGTCAGTAACGGCGTCGTCGAGAGGTGATTCAAGCCAACATACATTGAGTCAATGCCTCGACGTAGGGCATCTATGGCGGGTTAGCGTATGCAAGTTGAAAGGCGCTCGAAGTCAATTCGGGCTCGAAATATACGCACGCTCTCAATATCACCAACTGTGCCTCTATAGATTTATGTTAGCGCCTGATCTAATTCTCTCGGAAGCGCACAAAATCCACATAATGAATGACTGCCATGAAGGGAAACACTGCGGGACCCCGAAGAGGTCGGAGACTGGGACAACATACCCAAGCTCGATGATGCACACATCAGGCTCCTCACCCGAGTCGTCGGTGGGGATCTTGGCAACGCGCTCAATCCAGTCCTGGATAGCATCGGTAACGTGGGGGACGCTTGCAATCCATCAGCAAAACATTCAGTGACGGCGGTCTGTCAATGGCCTGTAACATACACCTGTACCGTCTTTCCGAGGTAATCGCCGCGGCGCTCCTTGTCGATGACGTGCCTGTACACCTTGCCGGTGGTGATGTTGTGCTCGCCCGTCAGACGGATGGCGAGGTAGCGCTCGTAGTTGCCCAGGTCTGTGTACGAGCCTCGGTGTCAGAGACTTGCGATTGATGGGATGTAAAAATGGCGACGACTAAGATCCTCGCCAACACACATAGGGGCGGGAATGTCTTTTTTTTTTCTTTGTCTCAGGGTATGTTGCTTGCCGGAGGTTCACCTACCAAGATCTACCTCCATGCCATCTTGCAACTGTTAATGGTCAGCATCTTCTGTTGAGTACTGGCCTGAGATAGCATAGCATCCTGGCTTCACCGCCATCTCAGTTCGTGGGTGATGAGAGAGGCAGAGAGAATAGGAGACGAGAAGAGGCACTTGCACCCCCCTTTCCAGGACAGCATCAAAAAGTCTGGGCAGCAAGCTACGAACCACAAAGCATTCACCGTGCTCGGCAGGGGCCATAAGACCAGCATCAACCTGCATTTCGTCGTCAGTCACAGGCATAACGTGAGGGGGTCCAGGTGGGGGAGGGGGGTCTTCACTCACCGACAGGTACGGGTCAATCTTGATGCTAGTGACACGCAATCCCAGGGTCTTGAGGAGCTATTTGTGAGGGAAAGAAAGAAATCCGTTAGCATGGTCTGCATCGTCAAAGGGCTGCCTGCATGTGGTGTTTCGTCATCCGCCATCACCCCGCCAAATTTCCCAAGGCTCGGGTTGCGGTAGATAAGGAAATTTTAGCAGGGGTTAGGATACACACCAGACCCGTGGAAGAGGCGATGATGCCCTTGCCCACTCCAGAGATGACACCGCCTGAGACGAGAACGTAACGCATGATGGCTGGTCTGTTGCAAAAGTGAATAAATAAGAAAAAAAAGGTCTGTATACGTTCAAAAGAGGGAGGGATGCGGTCTGTCGGTGGTGTTCAACTCTTGCTTGATAAAGGGGAGGGGAGGGAAGAAAGAGAGTCAAGACACAAAGGGCGGAACGCGACGCGGTCGGAAGTAAAGAAATTTTTGGTTATCGATAAACGCATGAATAGGCAACCTGTGTGTCAGTGTCAGGAGGGGCACGGGTGGCACCTTCCCAGGGTGGCCCGTGGGCTCGGTCGTGTAAAGTGGATTTGAGCCACACCCTGAGCCTACATCAGCCACATTTACGCACCCGCTTTGCGCCTCACCGAGATCACCCAACCCACCACGCTTCATTCCCAACCAGCCGGCAGGAGGCACAGGCTTACATCGGAGAGATGATGGATCACGACATCATCGTTCAAGCTTACAGATACGTAGTCTATATTAGCCCCCAAGTAGGAGAGGCTTCGATTCATTGCTTTGTAATTTCTGATACCTATTCAAGCGCTACCCTCAAGAACTTTTTGCAACCGGGCATTGAACTACATTTGGGAAATAACAATGCAAATAAATGATTTCGAAATCTATTTCCCGATTTCTACTGAGCCCTATTAGCACACCGGCATGGATGCTACTCTTTACACTCCTAGGTATACACCATAGATTATTTATTAGGGAGATCAGCAGGATGTCGTGGTTGACAACGAGTCATTATTATTGCTAGGCTTGGCAGGAGGGGCGGTTGCCTCCCGAGGCTTCTTCGAGGACCAGAGGAGAAAGACGGCGGAAAGTGGAAGAAGCATAGCATAATCGGCAGACCCAAACTTGGGATCGAATTCTACGGCATATTTCGCGGTAGTGTTACCTATGTCGTGTGTCTGCTTCGTCAAAAAGTCGGTTGGTGCTGGGTATAAAGGTCGCAGCCCCCTCCTGTATCACTCAACCATGGCAAGCACAAGCAGCTCACATAAGTTACACCTAGGGTTGTATCTGGACCTTCTCAGACCATGAACCATTGGCGGGGTTTTGACTTAGCGACTGTCTGTGTCTGTATAACGTCAGCCAATGCGCAGCTCGTGGTTAGTTTGCTGTTAGGCAGGTTAAGAGTCGAATTCGTGACCGCCCATTGAGGGCTGATGGACCAACAAGGGACTGCAACCTCCAGGCATGTCATGGTCATTCAAACGCCATCAATCACGTATGGGCGGAAGGAGCTTCGCAGCGAGAGAATCTTGGGCGGTCAACGGGACTCGTCTGGTAGTGTGGGGCCGACGATGAATGCATGCCCGGCCCGAAGCTGCCGGAGCGAACGTAATCATATGACGGCTTCCCGCTTTGGCCCGAATATCCCGCCTTCTCCTCGAGGGTTGCGATGCTACAGTGCGAACATCACGGCGACGCCATGAAACCAGGTCCAAAACTGAGATACGCCATCCAGGTCAAACCGCTAGACTTGCCACTAGGCATGTTGCAAACCCAACATTTGCAATTGGAAGCCGGGGATAACAACAAACATCAGGCATGCGGCGTGGAAGGCCTGTGCCCCCCCACAGAAGTAGTGGAGACGACGTTTGCGCCAGGTACCTAGCTAGGCAGGCAGGCAAAGATCCACCCCAACCGGCCCAGTGCAGACCGGTCACAGGGCGGTATTACTGCAGGGCTCGTAACGGGACGGTGATACAGGAGGGGATGGATAGGATGGAGGAGGAGATGGGGGACGGATGAGAACTGAGGAGAAGGGAGTGCGCACGCGTGTCCAAAGCACGACTCAACCAAGTTTGCCTCGTACTGTTTGATGCGATGGCGTGCGGTTTTTTATCAGGCCCCAACAGCCGCGTATCCAGTCAGGTACTCTGGCCATCGTCCACCAAGGGCTTGTCATGAAATGGATATATCTGCCCTCTCCTAGCAATAGCCTACCATGTCAGGGAATCTTTTCCCGATGATGGGGACAAGCACGTGAGAGCTCTACATGGCTCAATTGAGGAGTATTGGTGGGATCCAAGACTAATCAGTGCTGGTGATGTATCGGGAGATAGTCGCCCATCCATGTCTCGTCTCTCATCCCATCATCTCCCGGATGGGGCCGCCGCTGGGTTTGGTATCATCCACGGATGGAGACAACCTTGCCTCCCCCCTCCCCAACCAGTATCCATCCGTACCCTGAGGCAAGGTAGTGCAAAGTCGGGTGGGTAGCCGAGGGAGCAAGCACCACGAGACGATGGATAGACGGCGTGGGAATCCAGGAAAATGAAGGTGGTGAAGCATATCCATTCCATGCACGCGGGAGAGAGAGTGAGACACAAAAAGGTAAAACATCATGAGAGATGGACGAGTGACGAAGCCACCGCTATCCCGGAAAGTGCTTGGCAGAAGCAAGATGTGCCAGGCCAGGCCAGGCCAGGCCAGGGCAGCCGGGCAGGGCAGTCTGGTAATTGCAGCAGTCAGCTAACACCTAGTTAACACTCAGCCAGCGTGGCAAAGCCGTGCGGTGCGTCGTGAACGGGGTTTAGATTGGACCGGGTTGAGGGTGGGTGTGGGTATCCTCTTTTTTTTCCCCCCGAGGGCGTGTGAGATTGGGAGGGACGGCGGGGAAACGAGACGGGAGAAGGCGACAAAATGAGGTGAGGCAGGAATTTGGATTTTGCTCGAGTGTATGCTTTTTCGTAATAGTCTAGGTAGAATGGAGGGGGTTGGAATAGGGGGCACCCGGGGATATTGCTTCGGAGTGAAGGGTGAGTTTGAACTGCAAGGAAGACTGAATAGGTAGCTACGTATGTATGTACGTCCCGACGTTTCCTGGAGTAACCCGGGCACGTGGGCTGCAAGGACTGAAAAATGACGGGAAGAGAACGACACTCAGCGTGTGTCGTGTGTCGGAGGTCGAACGATGGCAGGTGACTAGCACGAGGATCAGGCCAAAGAGGTGAAGCAAAGAAAAGAGAAAAGCCAGAAAAGCTACAGAGATAGCCATGGACGGACGGGTTCAAATGAGGCAGGCGTCTATCAACTGGTGGTGGCCATGATGGCCGATTTCCACGCCTTTTTGCTTGGTTCCAAAAGAGGCCTTCCCTTTTGTCGGTTCCCTAGTGGAGACTCGCCGCAATTCGTGCCTGCCTACCTACCTAGGCAATTACCTGCCTACCTATAATCCCTACGTAATGAATGAATGGATGAATGAATGAATGTACGTATGTACAGTGCTAGGGGTATGAATAGTATATGTGTGCGTATGTGTGCGTGTGTGTGTGTGTGTGTGTGTGTGTATGTACCTGCCTAGCCGTATTTATTAGATTGTCTCTGCCATGACATGGACACGGAAAGGATGTCGGCAACCTTTGTGGAAAGGGCATATGGACCTTTCTTCCCCCCCACGACCACAGACATGTCAGCCGCACTCATCAGGTCCCCTCAACGAAGCAGGAACCGGGCGCCAGGCAAGGGTACCTACCGATAATTTCCCCCACACGAGCGAGCATGAGCAAAGGGGGGGAAGGAACGAAGGAACGAAGGAACGAAGGAAAGGAAAGGGACAGAACGTGGATGGTGTGGGAAGGAAGGGCCCGGCTCTCTCTCATTCATTATCGAGGAGAGGAGAGGAGGGGGTTAGGTACCTCCTACCTGCCGTTATGCTGGTGTTGGCGTTGGCGTTGGCGCTGGGAAGGGAAGGCAAGGCACAGACAGATTGGACCGATGGCACACTGTGACTGCGAAAAAAAAAAAAAAAAAAAAAAAGGTAAGTGCCAGCGGCAGGCAAAGCTGCCCCGCTGCAATGCAAGCAAGTGAGGCAGGCACTGTGTGGTGAGGGCCGATCAGATCAAGTCAAGCCATTGGAACCACACACTCACTCACTCACTTCACTGAACGCGAGGTAAGGTACTTCCGCTATGTACTTTATTCACATAAATCGCCCGCCCAACCTGTCCCCCGTTCCCTTTTCTTCTCCTCTTCCAATTTTTTTCCTTTGCTATCGTTTCGCTCTCTGCTGTATGCCCTCCTTCTGCTGTTGCCTCCTTCAAGTTGTGGCCTTTTTGCGAGTCTGCGTTGCTGCGAGTCTGCGGCCCCCTTTGCTGTCAACTAGGTACTGCCTTCACTGCCCTGGATACGGTAGCCCCTATTGAGCTTTCAGTACCGCTTTCACACCGTTGGGGGAGGTGGAGGGGGCTCTTGTAAGTGCTACTACCAATTCGACTGCAACAGCAACAAAACGGCAAATTCGCGCCTTCGAAAAGGAGAGAAAAAAACAACAACTGCCAATTGTGGGGCATCATTTCACGACGAACAAGAGGATATCGCGACATGGTCTGCTCCCCCAGAGGCATCCCGACCAGAGGGAGGGAGAGACCATCGGAGCAGAGCCCAGTTTCCCTCCGGCAGAGGCTGGAAACAGTCATGGCCGCCTGTCTGGCGCCACTCAGCGGACGGGGTCGACCAGGGTCCTTGGCCGCATCTGGCCCTGGGTGAGCGAGAATCACCAGCCCACCAAACGGCCATTACTGGCCAAACCGTCTGGCTTCGTGGACCAGTGAGTGTCACCTTTGCCCAACGCTGTGGGAAACGCAGGCGGCGAGGGACTACCTCCCTCGGGCAGAGAGAGAGAGTGCATGAGGGAATTCAAGGGGAGAGGGGAAAAGGGCAAAAGATGGGCCAACCCCCAAGCCCAATCAACCTGGAAACCCAAGCAAGCACTACCACCACCACAACAACAGGACAGACTCCAAAGTATTAACATGCGAACGCAGGCACAAGTGAGAGCCCTTCCAGGACCAGCCATGCGGGCCGTGACCATGACAAGCGTCGGCACCGGTCCAGACCAAACTACGCCAGGCATGGGATCCCGCCAAAGGAAGTGACGAAACAAACCCTACGCCAATTACGCTTTACTGCGTACACTACCGAGCATCAGCTTGCCTTACCGCGCCACCATCGCAGTAAGGAAAACAGCCCCACCAACCAGCATTGGTTGGAATTCCTTGCTGGCTTCTCGACCCAAGACCGCCGCCACGCAATTATTTGTTTGACCATTGATTGCTCGTTTTTGCTGGCCGGCTACAAGGAGGGGCCCAGCTGGGTACAACAAGACCGACGAAAGCCCACTGGAAACGCCAACAGTCAATCATGAGCAAAACATGGTATGGCATAGGCTGGCCATCCATCGTTGACTACTGGCGGCCTGGGCGATTGGGACGATGAGGTGTGTCACCGGAAAGGGTGCGCCTTTATCGCTTTGGCTTCCTTTCGGCTGGCTTCATTGGCGGGGGGCCTCCTGCAACAATTAACCGTGTGCGATGGACGACAGCGGCACCATTCATTCTCGCACGACGTACGGCCACATGCGCGATACTTTACCTGCGTTTTTCTCCTCTTAAGCAACCTACCGCGACGGACTAAGTAAGGCACTGCTACGCTCCTCTGACCTCTGGGCCCGCCATCGATTCGTCCCCAGACGATGTACTCGGCAGGGCCTCCCCACTTACACCGGCGGCCATGTGGTTCAAAACCTCCCTCTCCTGAGGATGATGGTGATGGGGAAACCGCCAAACCATGCGACATGAGGGAGGACTGCAAAGTGTAGTTGGACTGTCTGCCAAGTTTTACCAAGCTGAGTGCTAGACTGCGCCGGACATTTTACATGGGCAGTACTCCGACCACTACGCTGTCTTGTCCTGTTTTCTGCCAAACACCCAATCTGCGGTGCTTCCATCTTCATCTCCTTGTTTCTCTGGAGCTGCGTCGCTGTGCGTCAAGCATCACTGGCTGGAACATGGACCTCATCTTCTGCGGCAGCCATTATCTCAACTGCCGCGTTCTTTCCCCAGGCATTAGGAATCTCTTTCTGCTTCCTCTTCTCTGGCTGTAAGTTGCAGTCGTACCCTACTTTGATCAACCAAGTGGACGATATTGTTACACATCCTAAGCTGCTATCATTGTTTCCTGGGCAGCGGCCACGCCACGACGAACCTGGGCGAGACGCAGAGCCAACGCGAAAATCCTCTTCTGAGGGAGCACATGGCGCCATTTCATCACAAGCTACGGAGGAAGTTGTCGAGATGTGTCTGTCCCTTGGTTAAGCGGCCACCATTGTAGTAGTCACCTGGGGGACATTTGGCTCCGAGAAGTTTTGGGCGCTACTCAAGCCTTGGCTACGATTGGAAGAGAAGGAGCCCAATCCCATAAGCCGTCCCCTATGGCATCAAGGAATTGGAAATACCGTTTGTGAACATTGGGAGATGCAATGCACTCAACGGTGCGGCCGGGTGTGTCAAGAGGGGAAGCAAGGTCACACGGTGTTGGCGAGAAGACATGCCAAAGAAAGACGAGACGTAGGAGGAAGACGAAAGCTACGGAACGAATGGAAATGTAGGGGAATGCCGACAGGCGTAACAGAGACAATGACGGCCGATGAAGACGGACAGACGATATTATCATGAACGCAAGGATTGGTGGAGAGCGAGCGGAACGGCAACTTGGTAATTACCACTCGGAGTTACACTAGCATGTCTGGGGAGGGGTGGTACAGGAATGGTAAAGAGTGGGTACCAACGCGATAGTGGAGGAAGCGATTATGATGAGTGCTGCTAACAGCGGACGGCTGGCAGCCTATCATGGCACTAACATATCCACATGATTGGCTCCTGCGTGGGCGCCTGGCCCCCGGCTACACGAGGTCCGCGCGACACTAGTCCATAAACGGATAGACTTCGAGTCGTTGAGCATTTTCTGGCGCTGAGCGATGAAACCAGTGGAGCGCGTCAACAGCAGCACCGCCCCCTGGGAACTGTGACTCTGCTGATTTGCCAGGCAGACAGGACAGGACAGACCGACCGACCGAGGGACTGACAACCAGGAACACGCCGCTGCGGTGGGAACAGGACAACACTCACTCACACTTTACTCTCATACTTAGTTTCGCATTCGTACGAGAGAGACTCACCAATCGATCCGCCACCCTCCCTGACCCCGACAACTCGAGTTGTAAGCCACATACCTACGATATTGTGCTGCAGCCAGCCAGAGCAAGCAAGAGAGTCCGAAAAGAGAAGAGAGAGTGTGTGTTTGTGTGTGCCTGCGCGCGTGTTTGTGAGGCTGTCTTGCGCACCTACCTACCCAGACAAGACTGGTCAGCCTGATTCTGATTCGGGTGGCCTTGCTGTTGTCCGTCGCCTCGAGTGGCAGTCGTTAGGTAAGACCAGGCCGTTTTTTTTTTTTTCCTCTCATTCTAGTCGGCCTTTTTTCGTTGCATTTGCCGCTGATCCTTTCCCGCCCCCATTGCTTGCTTTGCGCTTTGCTTTGCTTTGCTTCTGCTTCTTTTAGTCCTATCCGTCGTGTCCTGTCTTCCTTCGCCCGGCACCCCGAGAGTCGTACCCTTTTTTTGATTATCTTATTTTAATTCTCTACAATCTCGCACCCCCATTCCGATCACGCCCCCCCCGGGCCGCCGATAGAGTTGGTAGGTCTTATTCTAACCGTCTCGTGATCGTTGTTTGATGCAATGACGCCGTCTTTTGATGGTTGATGGCGGGTTGGCGTGCGTTGCTGCTGATGCCTTCTGGTCGCGCAAGTTCGCGATTTTTTCTCGCGCTGCAGGCTTTCAGCATCATCCCCCCCCCATCCTTTGCCTTTCCCTCCCCGTTATGTCCCTTGCCTTACGGTCCCCCATCCATCCATCCATCCGTTCGTCCATCGCGTATTAGACTGGATACTGGAGTGAAATCTTGGCTTGCAAGATGCGCCTCGTTAGGCGCTGTCTTGTAGGCTCTTGGTTTGTTCTTGCGTCGCGCTTCTCCTTTGATGGACAAGCCCTGCCTGTCTCTCTTTTCCCTCTTATTCCCTTGGGCATTTTTTTTTTCTTCAATTATTTTTATTTTTTTATATCACACTTCTTCCTCTCCCCCTTCCCCGACCAGTCAGTCAGTCAGTCCCCTGGCGCGCGCGCCGCTTTTCTGCCTTCGCCAGCCGTCGTCGCCCCCCAAAAGGACCCAGTCAAAGCCCAGTCCTTGTCCAAGGTCGTCCGTTCCATCCCTCTCTTTCGCGCTCTCTCTCACTCAACTTCCGCCTCCCCCCCCCCAAAAAAAAAAGCCCGGCGCCAGTACCCAGCCCCAAAAAACCTCCCCCCTCTTAGCGCATCTCAGCCAAAAGCGGCTGCTCCACTTGCTGATTTTCCCACTCAACCCGCTACTCGTTCGCTCGCTCGCTCGCTCGTTCCCCCCCAGCACCACGCACCACGCACCACGTCCACACACACACACACACACACCACAACCGCGACGCGCGACAAATCTGCATCGCGACAACCCGCCGCCGTGTCACTTTCTCATCTCATTCGTCTACTGCTCCATCTCAATGGACCTTGGCCCATTTCGCTGCAATCGCTAATCTTCTCAGTAATCGCTCGATGGGTCGCTTGAGCCGACCACAACCATGAGTACCTGGATGAACGAGTCCGCGGTCCCCAACCACAATGGCAACGCCTTCCCACACATGACCGATCCGAACGCCGCCGGAGCCATGATGGATCCCTCAGCCTTCATGGGCAACCCTGCCCACTTCAATCCTGCCCAGTTTGCCAATCCTCAACAGGCGCAGCAAACCCAGCAACAACAGCAGGCTCATCAGCAGCAGCAGCAGCAGCAGCATCAGCATCAGCATCAGCAACAGCAGCAGCAGCAACAACAGATGGCCGCCATGCAAAATGGCCAAATGCGCAATGCTTCACCCTCATCCTTTCAGAACCCTGCCTATCAAACAAATTCCGTCATTCCATCCAAGCGCCCACGTCCGCGCGAAGATAGCCTTGCCGGCTCACCGCGACAGAATCCAGGCATGCTGCCGACGTCGCGCTCCGAAACCCCCCAGACCTTTCCCGGCTATCAACCCGCCGGTATGCCCCAGCAGGCCCAAGGCCAACCCTCGCCCTATCCCCATCTCCAGCCCAACGGCTCTGCCAACGCGACCCCTTCGCCCATCATGGCGAACCAGTTACGCCCCGGCAGCGTGCCTCAGCGAGTCGCGACCGCCTCGCCCCATCCCTTCTCCCCCGGCCCGCAACAGTTCGCGCCCCAAGCCTCACCGAACCCGTCCGAACACGGCACTCCCCAACCGAATCACTACATGCAGCAGCAAAACATGCAGAACATGCCCCAGGGTTACAATCCTAACTTTAATCCCTCGCCCTCACCTGCGCGACCCTCTCCGAACCCGAACGCGATGGCCGCCTCCGGCATGATGCCCCAACATATGGGCCAGATGCCGAACCAGATGTTGCCCCCTAACATGCAACCGCGAAACCCCATGGAGCAGCAACAGATGGCCGCTTACCAGGCGCGACTGGCAAAACAATTACAGCAAGGCACCATGCAAGGAATGCAGAACATGCAGAACATGCAGAATATGCAGAATATGCAAAACATGCAAAACATGCAGAACATGCAGATGGCGGCCCAGATGCAGGCCCAGAACATGAATCAAGGTCGCGGCATGATGCCAAAGCAGCCCATGCCCATGCCCAACGGCCAGATGCCCCCCGGCGCCATGCGACCGCAGCCGCAACAGCAGCAGCAACAACAACAACAACAGCAACCACCACCGCCACAACAACGGCCGATGCCTGGATCCAATCCCGAATCCTTCATGAAGTCCCTCAATAACTTCATGGCTGCCAAGGGCCAACAGCTTGATCCTAACCCAGCCATCGGCAACCGCCCCGTCAACCTGCTCACGCTGTTCCAATCCGTCCAGTCGAAAGGAGGTTACAAGCCTACGACTGCTGCCAACCAGTGGCCCCATGTTTCCAACAGCATTGGTTTCCATCCCGGCCAGATCCCCCAGGCGCCGCAAGTGCTGAAGGACATCTACGAAAGGAATCTTCTCCGGTTCGAGGAGGCTTGGGCAGCGCAGCAAAACCGACAGCGCATGATGCAACACCCCAATCAACCAGGTATGCCCGGTCAGCCAGGCCAGCCCATGCCGCCCGGTGCCCAGCCTCAATCAACTCCCACGAAGCAAATGTCTCCGCAAGGCCAGATGCCGCCCCAGCAGCAAATGATGCCGCAGGGCCCACCAAACATGCCTCCCCAAGTGCAGACTCCCGTCAAGCAAGGGTCATTCAGCGGCCCCTCTCCGTCCGTCAACGGCTTCCAGACTCCTCAGGCGCCAGGACCGCATACCCCGGGCCCCGCGCCGCAGGGCCACGCCCGCAACAGCTTGTCGCGGAGCGTCGAGCCAACATCCGGTCACCCTCAAGGCTTCCCTTCTGCTTCTCCGGCATCCGTTAAAGGCGGTGGCATGCCCCCCATGGCTGCGCCTCCCGGGATGGAACAAAATCCCATGGCGGCCTCCATCAAACCGCGCATGTTACGATTGGCTCATGAATCCGACGAGTACACGCCGAGCGCCCGCCCTCTCGAGACGTATGGTGGAATCAATATGAGGGCTTTTGACCTCAAGGGCTTGGAATTGCAAGGTCTCAAGCCCGATATCCCGCCTCCCTACGAGCTTGGCTACGTCGACCTGCATGCTCTTACGCGGAGCTTGGAGTCCGGCATCCACGGCGAAGTTCGGCTTGCCCTCGACACCCTTGCAACCGTTACAGCGACCCAACACCAGGCACTTCACATCCACCTGAAGTACTGCGAAGAGCTCATCGAAGCACTTCTAGAATGCGCCGAGGAACAGCTGGACCTGCTGGTGGAAAACACAGAAGAGGCCTCAGCCGACATTCAGCTGACCCCCTACGAGGACGTCGCGCGTGCCTGCTGGATTGACAAAATGGGCGTCAAGGAGTTGCCCAAGTTTGGATCTCCCGAGTATGAGCTGGACCGGGCCGTCGAGCGGTTCTCGTGTGTCATCACGATCCTCCGCAACCTGTCGTTCCCCGAAGCCGCCAACGAGAACCATCTCGTGCTTGGCGACGAGCTGGTGATCAAATTCCTTTGCGCTGTCATTAGGTACCTCGGCACTAGGAGCATGCTCTTCCGGACGAACGCAAACACGCTCGAGTTTATGAAGGACGCCGTCATTCTCTTGTCCAATATCGCGGGTGCGGTAGAGATCCCCGGCCGTGAGCAGGCGTTATGCCTTTTGCATTTCCTTCTCGCATTTGCGCCGGCACCCGGACCAACGTATGTGGACGACAAGCTTTATTTCCCACCTTACCAGCCTGGCGTGCACACATACACTTTCCACGCTGTGGACGCCTTGGCCAGGTTCTTGGCTAGAGACGAGCCAAACAGGACACACTACAAGATGCTCTTTGCCATGGATGCCGGCAGCAGTCCGCCGTACGATTTGTTGACGCGGTCGTTTGCTCTTGCTACCACCGTCATTCCCATACAATCACCCGAATCCGCCGTCGCACACATGGAAGCGCCCGAGAAGTTCTTCCGGCTCGTCGAGGATCGCAAGCCGTGGCTGATGCAAGGTCTCTTGGCTGCAGATATCCTGGCCTCGCTGGCTCCAGGGTACGAGACAGGCGTTGCGAGGTCATGGCTTTCGAGTGGTAACGGGTTCGCGCAAGCTTTGTACCACTTTGTCCAAGTCCTGGGGGCCCAATTTGAGCAGCCATGGCAAACACGCAGTGGGCAAGGCGACCCCGCCGGTCGGGACACGGGGCTAGTGTACATTGCCACCTCGGGCATTTCGACTCTGCGGCGACTGGCAGAGAAGGCCCGCGATCCCAACGATCCCAAGTCATCCGTGCCCGCCGATTCATTGCCTTCCGAGGAAAGTTTGTTCAAAATGATGTTGATGCGATCTCCGGAGTGGACAAAGGACGGCGTCATCAAGAACCTCGCAGCCTACGCATCGTCAGACTCGTGATATTTCATCATCATCCCCCCCTTGAGGGTTTTGCATGGCATTGGCGGGCAGTTGACATTTATGTTGCTTTCTTTTCCTTTTCCCCTTGCCTTTCCGTAGAAGCGGCTGCTGATACCAGACGGGGAACATGTTCCGATTGGCGAGTTGTAGCCAGCTGAGTGCTGTGCCTGACGCCAACGGCGCAAATATTGTACAAGTGATGTAACCAAAAAAAGACATTGGGCGAGTGGGAGGGAGTTTACCGGGAGCATGGAGCGGGCTGCTTGGCCAGGGAGCCATTCTTTTACAGGTGTATATATGACGCGGCAATGCAGAAATACCTCCAAAGACTGTTTGAATACCAATACATGCCGGGCTGCTGCGTTACGAAACGGAGTTGTGTCAAATGTCACTCGTGTGGATTTATGTAGAGTCCTTTTTGGTAAATTGCGTGCTCCATTCTAGGACATGTAGTAGTACAGATTTTTTTTCCTTTTCTTTTCGCCATAGATCCGGCCTTGGTATTGTATGAGGAAATTTTGTTCTTCAGTGGATAAGAGAACCCACTTTGTCGACATTTGTTCACCCTGTCCTTTATGCTTTCCTGCGATTCCCTCTGACAGTATGATACATTTTCTTTGTGATTATACACACCCCTTTTCTTCCCCTCTTGTTGAGTCCCAGGACCCCCGATTCATTCCTATGCCGTGGTGGCGGTCGTCGATGCCTTTGCGGTGGTAGTGCTGCCCAGCGTGTTGCTGAGCCACGCCTTGATCTTTTCAACGTGGAAGCCCTGAGGAAAGAGTCGTTAGTCTGGGAGGTATCCCAAGGACAAAAAAAGAAGAAGAAGAAGAAGAAGATAAAGACTAGTGGCTAGGGGAGAGGGAGTATCAAGGCGCCAAAGGGCCTGACCTTGCCTTTAGGAACTCCTCTTGGCCGTGGGGGGAAAGGGGGGAGGGGGGAAGGGGCAGGAGGATGAGACTACGACGCGAAGGACGCACCTTGACCTGGACGTGGCCCGTCACGGGGTTCAGCTTGACCTCGTCGGCGGGGAACCCGGCCTCCCGGGCGAGGTCCTGGACAAAGGCCCTCTTGTTGCCCTCGATCTTCTTGACGAGGGTGAACTTGGAGGAGCCGGCGGCCTTTGTGCGGGGGTAGACGGGGTACTGATTGCCGGCGGTCAGACCGATGAGGTACGGCCTTGCCGTCGCGGGGGCGGTCTGCGTTGTCGTCGTCGTCGCGGAGGCGGCGGCGTCTGTAGAAGAGAGGCGGCGTATTGAGGGGAGGAAGCTGGGTGTTGTGGTCTGGCGGAGGAGGGAGGAGAGGCTCGGCCGGGCAAGGGCGGCGGTGGAGGTGAGTGCGGAGCGCATCTTGGAAAAGACGGCGCGCGTATCTGGATTGTGGATCGTCGGATTGGACGTGTTCAGGTCCTAATGAGGGTTGCTGAGGGAGGCTTGAGGCTGCGGATTAGCTTCTGGTTCCCGTACACAAAATGTTTCTCGCTGCTCTGAAGGGATTCGCGCCGGCTGAAGCTCGGGACGGGCCCGTGCGCCCGACGTTGGTCACCTTCTTCCGTCCCCACTCATTTTCTTAGGAGGTAGAGCCTTGTTCTTATGTCAGCAGGGGCGCGCCACAGAGGCCAAACTCGGTCACAGTCGCCTGGAGGTATAGGTAGCTACCTAGGTACGTACAGCATGGTGAATTAGGCGGAGCGGGAAAACCCCGGCACGAAACCCCCCACCAATTCTGGTGTTTGGCGAAAATGGCCAAAACTCTTTACTGCCCCTCAGCGGACGGAAAGAAAAGATTCGAGAGAGCCACAGAGTCGATTCGCGCAGCAACCCCCCCGAACCGGACGCAACCCCTTCCCCTCTAGGCGACGACTCCCCGTACCTCGACTTTTTGACGATCCGAATCCCCGAGATCGAAAAGAAGGAATAGCCACAGGTTCCCTTCTCACGCACCAATACAAACACACACACATACACCACCAGCCCATCATGGAGGAAGTCTACGCCGCCCTCGGCGAGGAGAGCATCCTGCCCAAGCTCGCCTCGCAGCTGTCGCGCCACCTCGTCTTCCCCCTGATCGAGTTCGAGGCCGGCCGCGCTGAGGAGAAGGGCGATGACGCCGGCGCCCGCCAGATCCTGGCCGGCAAGATCAAGCTGCTCGAGGACACCAACATGGCCGACTATGTTGCCCAGCTGTACCAGGACCTCAACGGCGGCAGCGAGCCCCCCGCCGAGTACACCAAGAAGCGCAACGAGGTCATTGCCCAGCTCGAAAAGTACGAGCAGGACACGGCCAAGATCTCAGAGCTCCTGACCCGCGAGGACGTCGTTGGTGCCCTGCGCAGCGACAAGGTTGCCAACTTGGAGTTCCTGAAGAAGGAACACGACGTACGTCTTCTCTCTTTCCGTATTTTGTCATCATAAACCACCTCAGGCGGTGGGGGAAACAAGACAGCTAGAACAAACTTGGTTTAAACTTGGTTTGGCTAACGCGGCTTCCACAGGTCACCGTCGAAATGGTCAACGCCCTCTACGAGTTCGGCCAGTTCCAGTTCCGCTGCGGCAACTACGGCGCCGCCGCCGAGCTGCTGTACCAGTTCCGCGTCCTGTCCACCGACAACGACCTCGTCGCCTCGGCCACCTGGGGCAAGCTCGCGTCTGAGATCCTCACCACCAACTGGGACTCGGCCGTCGAGGAGATCATGAAGGTCAAGGAGAGCATCGACAGCAAGCTCTTCAACAACCCGCGCGCCCAGCTCGACCACCGCACCATGCTCGTCCACTGGGCCCTGTTCCCCCTCTTCAACCACGAGTCCGCCCGCGAGCCCCTCCTGGACCTCTTCTTCTCCGCCGCCTACATCAACACCATCCAGACCGCCTGCCCCTGGGTCCTGCGCTACCTCATCGCCGCCGTCATCACCGGCCGCTCCCGCTCCCGCAACTCTTCCCTGCACCAGAAGCAGATGAAGGATGTCATCCGCTACGTCCGCCAGGAGGCCTACGAGTACTCGGACCCCGTCACCGAGTTCGTCTCGGCCCTCTACGTCGCCCACGACTTCAACGCCGCCCGTGAGGCCCTCCGCAAGGCCGAGGAGGTCTGTCGCGCCGACTTCTTCCTCATGTCCTCCTCGGACGCCTTCGTCGACGCCGCCCGCCACCTCATCTGCGAGAGCTACTGCAAGATCTTTAGCCGCATGAACATCCGCGACCTCTCGGCCAAGCTCGGCCTCAACCCCGACGACGGCGAGAAGTGGATCGTCAACCTCATCCGCGAGACCCGCCTCGACGCCAAGATCGATTCCCAGGAGGGCACCGTCATCATGAACCACCCGCCCAACAATGTCTACCAGCAGGTCATTGAGAAGACCAAGGGCGGCTTCTTCCGCACCCAGGTCCTCACCGCTGCCGTTTCTAAGTAGAGCGTGGGAACGCAGGTTTGGGGGGATGGCAGCAGTGGCATCGAGCGTAATGGCATCAACACACTTTTTTTTAATTAAAAAAAAAAGAGAGAGAAAAAGAGAAAGACCCCCAAAACTCATGAGGAAGAACAGAAAACGGGCCCATCGTCACACTCAAGACACGCATCCCACAAAAGAGGATTCGAAACAAACCTGGGTTCTTCTTTTATTTTACTTTTTTTATTTTTAAAACATGACATACGATATGAATCAGCACTCCGTGACCTCTTACCCGCCGGGGCAACCGACACCGATACTGGCACAACCACCCTAGGGCGGGCAGTTAGGACCCCTGGCCCGGATGGTAGAGTTGGAGGGGGGAAAAACAGGGTTCTCGGCTCATGGTGAGGACGGGACGTTGCTGTGGGGGTATGGGCGTGGATCAAGAAAGGAAAGAGAGAGAGAGAGAGAGGTCTTTTGGCCATGAGGTTTTCTCTGGTTTTTTTTTTTTTTAAATCTTATTTTACACCACCCCTCGGCACCTCACGCGCGCACACACACAGACATGGAAGATCCCCGAGGCTTCTTTTTGCATTGGCACGGCGTTCAGGGCAAAAATTTCAGGGGTGAGAGAGAGAGAGGGACAGGGCCGGTGCACGTCGGTCGGTCGGATGCAAAGAAAGAACCGGGAGGGAGGAGGAGACGAAGGGGGGGAAAGGGAAGACTGAAGACAGATTCACCGCTTTGATTGGAATGTTGTACGTTTTTTTATTCCCGCCTCCCCCGACGAAATCATGTCCATCGAGGCGAGTGGCATGAATCTATTTGCCTGGTTTTGCGTGAGACTTTTGTGTTTTGAGGCAGATCTCGCCGGGAATGGTGAGTGAGAGAGAGTCTCCTGTCAGGCGCGCAGAGGCCTTCGGGAATGAAGTCTCTAGACGCCGTTATGCCATGTAAAGATGGGCACCAGAGACTTACGACCACGGTCTCGAGTTGAGGTGTACCGTCATACGCAGTGACCAAGGCATTCATTCCTGTCCAGTAAAAGTTCTGCTGCCAATGTGTTGCAAAGGATATGAGGTTATCCATCATAAAGCGTGTCTTCATTATGTTTTCTATGAGCCCTCTCTGTTCTAGTCTTTCCAGCAGCAACAACTATTTACCCATCAATGAACACCTCAAAAACGGGCCCAGACCTGCAGACGGTCTACGGCCCCCCTCACGCGCCCTCACGCCCGGCCATAAACACCCGCCCCTTGAGCTCCTCCACGACGCTATCCCGCATCCACCACTCCTGGTTCTTCTCTCCCTCCTTGCCGTCGCCGCCGTTCTTGGCCTTGGCCCATGAGCCGCGCTCCAGCTGCGCGCGGCGGTCCGCCCACTCGAATAGCAACTTGAGCCCTAGCAGCCGTTCCCTCGAGGACCCGTCCGTGCTGCGCTCCAAGACGAGACGCGCGTCTACGACCGATCCGGAGCTCTCGCCGCCTGCGCCTTCGGACGAGGTGGTCCGGTCGAGCACAGTGGCGCGCTCGGCGTACGTGAGGTCGCGGAGAGCTTCAAGACCGAACACCCACTCGAGGGGGTCGCGTCTGCCGTTGTCGGTAACGTCGGCGAGCGCGTCGCGGCCGAGAGCGCGCAGCGTCGAAGTGAAGGGGGCCTCTTGTGCGGGACGACGGCGAAGGTAGAGGCTCTGGTTTTGCCGGAAGGCGTCGACGAGCGACGGGTTCTTTTCAAAATCGATCTCAAGGTCCCAGAACGCCGGCCCGGCGTTGGTGCGGATGCTAGCGATTTCTCCGAGGGGAGGCAGGAGACAGGGTGTCTGGCGGACGGTGGCGATGCCATCCGCCTCTTCCTGCACCCCAGTCATCTTCCGGCGGATCTCGATGGGAACCGAGATGGGCTGGCCCGTAGCCACGTCTTTGGCGACGAGACAGCGGGGATCCGTGGCCAGCACCCAGAAATGACGGAAGGCCTGGAGGTGAGACCGGTTGTCCATGACCGATGTGGGAAATACGGGGTAAAACGCGATGAGCAAACTGGCAATGGCCATGTTGCTCGTGCCAAAAGTGGCTGTTCCGCATCCAAGGAATAGTGATCCGACGGCCAGATGGGCAGCCATGTGCGAGCCGTACGGTGTATCGGGATCATCCCGACCATGCAGCAGACGCAGACGACGAAGTACGACAAGATCACCGGTTCCAGCCATAACCATGGCGGCAGAGAGCGCAAGAACGTCCTGGCACATGCGTGCATTCGAACGAGCCAGCTCCTCGTCGTAAATTGGGTGATTTAGGGGCGGCGGTCGTTGCGTGGCCGGGATACGAGAGATGCGGATAAAGTGGTCGAGGTAGTGAATCAAAAGGTCCCGTACCCTCGTAGACGCGCTGCCTGCATAACGCAGTGCGATGGAGAAGCAGATTCCTGTGATGATGCTGAAGAATGGCAGGTCGGTGCTCCTCAGCTTGGAGGTGTTGACCAGCTTGTGGCGGTTGCGATAAGGCTTGGGCAGGCTCTCCAAGATCCATTCGAACGTTGGCTGGATCTTGTTCCACATAATCAGGTTCTTCGCAACTGTGCGCAAGAGCAAGATATCAGGTCGGATGTAATCGAACTGGACGATGGACTCAGGCACGTCAATCTTCCGCGCGACGATATGGTCCTCGGACTTCATGAAAATCAGAGCCAGCGCCACGACCGCGCCCGCTGCTGCTCGATCCAAGACGTGGACCATCTCCACCTTCTTTGTAGCAGTGGCGATCGTGACAAGACTTTCGGTGAGCTTCATGTCGTGAAGTCCGCGGAGGTCATTCCCTTTGCCGAGGTTGATGAGGCCGAGGGAGAACCCGGCCGCCAGGCGGTAGCACTCGCTGCGAAGAGGCTCGTCCTCGTCCTCTTCGTCGACGTGCTTGATCTCCGACATCATAATCTCGCTCATGCGTCTGTGCTGGCTATTGCAGTATAGCAGGCCGATGCCCATAATGCCGGTCGTCTGAGTCAACGGAGACAGGTTCAGCTCCGCGGCCCCTCGAGGCAGCATGCGAGTAACATGCACCGAGAGAAGACGGGTTATGAGAGAGTCCATGGTGCCTATGTAAGACGCAGCAAGGCCCAGCAACAGACCAACAGAGGTCATGGTGTGTTTGGGGGTCAGGTACTTGAAAGCGACCCATTTGGCGATGCCCTTGAGGTGTCCATTCAAACCCAGAGCGAGCAAAAAGCCGGCGTGGCGATTGCTGAGGTCGTGGCCGGGCTTGTTGTACAGGATCCACGAGGTGTCGATGCCCTTTGCCTGTGGTGAAATAGCGAGCCCAGCAGCCACGCCCTGATGGAAGAAGCCCCAGCAAACCTTCTCCTCGGTGAACAGTGCCTTGTCAACCCCAACAGTGACGTTTGTTGGGCGAACGACGCAGTTTAGATTGAAGCCGGCCACGTGAAACTTCTGCGTCAGTAGTGGGTAGCGCAGGCTGTAGTATAAGAGAGCACGGCCGGCGGGGATGGCCAGTGTGCCGGTGGCTATTCTGGAGACGAGTTCCTTTTGCCTCTCGAGATACTCGCTCTCCGACCATGCCGGGTCAGCTTCGAGGCGCACGACGCGGGCCCTGTGAGTTGACAAAAGGTTTTGGGCCTCGTTGAGACGACGATCCTCTTTGAAAAGAGCTCGTATGACTGCTTGTCGTTCGGTGCCTTCGCCCTCGTCGTAGCCAATGCTATTGTACTCATCGACGCTCTGGCATATGGTACGGTAGTCCCAGGAGGCGTTATGTGTGGGTGTCTGCTGGGGGTCAGTTTAGGACAGAAGAGGCCTCCGACAAGCAAACTCACAAGAATGTTGGCGCCACTCTTCTGCAGGTTCTTAGTTGGTCCCAAGATCATGCTGATATCGCCCCGGTTAACGAGCTCTAGCAAGTCTTTGGGCCATGAACCTGGCGGTCGCGCCTGACACCTCGATATCGAGTCTTTCAGGGGAGTGAGCACAGCTTCAGGGAGCGTCTCGAGAACACGGCTGCTGATGCCTGCTGAATGCATAGCTTCAACCATACTGGATGGGCTGCTTTTCGGTGTGAGTTTCTCAAAGAGACGCTTGAACATTAGCGTTCTCGGGGTGATGGGGGCCCATCTCGAATCCTTGAGATAATCTTGCTCGGATTTTACTGTCTGAGAATGGTAAAGATTGGCTAACGTCAGGAACGGGTGGTATTGGCCGGTAGCGAGACATGTCTGGATCCAGTGGAAGATGTCAAAATCGACGCCCGAGGGCTGGGCAAGAGGTACTTCGAGGCGGAGGTCTGTTCAAATTAGCATCGTGGGACTCGTCATCGAATATTCCTTACTCACCTGCGTCGTTACGAGAGTCCAACTCCTCCTGGATTCCCAACTCGTATATAGCCACAAAGTCGCGCCACCCAAGCCAGCGGGCAATCTGGCAGAGAACCACGCGTAATGGGGCCGTTCCCGGCGAAGCATATTCAGGAGTCATTATCTCCAGCTTCTGCTCCTCGAGCAGGAGATGAAGTGCAACGAATATGTTCCATGCAGCATTCCCACGGTTTTCTGCGCTGCGCTGTTGTCCGGTTGGCAGATAGCCATTCGGACCAACGGCTTTTTCACCCAGCGGAGATGCTAAGTAGCCTTTGGCATATTGGATATGGATAGACATGAACTTGGACTCATGGGAACCCGAGCTGGCCGAACCCTCGAGGTCTTCACTGGCGTCCTCGTCGAGGGTCCAGTCCCAGGCCTTAGTCTGCTGCCAACTAGGACAGCCCAACGCGTTAGGAGTTTCATAGAGATGCAGTGTTTTCCAGTCCTCGAGGCTTTGTATTGACCCGAACGAGCCAGATTGAGGTCGTCTCTTGCGTCTGGTAGGCTTAACCGGAGGATTCTGTGCCGGGTTTGCCTTTCCGAGGGCGAGATATATGGAAAGGAGCAGGATCACCACAGCGGACCATTCTGCGTCCGCAACCTCGAACTCTTCGCTCTTCACCCACATCATGACATGCCACCAGCCGGGGAATATCTTCTCGGCGTGCGACGCCGGAAGAATACTACGACATGCGTCCAAAACTTTGCACACCTGCGGATTTCGAGGCTGCAGTTGGATCTGGATCTGGTGGTGTCTATCCTCGCCATCAACTATGTCGACGATTCCCTTGGCTCTGGAGTACTTGAGAGCACTGACGTTACCATTAGCAACCTCGATGACCTCGGACTTGCGATGCCGAACGTCTCTGTCGAGGACACGCCCGCGATAATGCAGGCTGCGGACGTTTTCCAGTGACATTAGCGGAAGATTGATGGGGGTAATCTGGCTCCATGGCGCCTGGATGCTCAGCTCTCTGCGACCCTCGTGCCCTTCAGACAGAATAAGAATGACGGATATGTCGCCGTCGGTCACCTTGCACGAGTCTACAACATGGTGGGCTCGACGGAGAGCGCCGCAAGTCAGTCGGACGGGATCTTCGGACGACGTGGAGCTTTTCCCAGGCTTTGGTGGAACGAGGAAACGCGGTCCTCGCTGTAGATCAATGGTCAGGAGCTGGAGTCTCTTATCAAGGGAGTCCTGAATCCCGATGAGTAGCTCGCCGCGCAGGGGGTCATCAAGGGCGAACTGAGGCGCGGTCAGGATGAAGACGTTGCAGTGTTCGCGAGCAGGCTGCTTAGACAGCGAGTAGCGGACGTTGGAGTTGTCCAGAGAGATGGACTGAATCTTGGTGAACATTATTTCCTGGGAGAGGCCATCGAAGATGTGGTCGTCCAAGCCCATATTATGAAAGCCCTCAAAATCACCACCGGCTCGTAATTCTTCCAGCACGCCGTCAATCGGGGCCTCCAATAAGCTGCCGAGACTGGGGTGGATAGTCTGGTTGTGATTGAAAGAGCCATAGCCACCACTGTGTCTAGGCCCTTGGCTGCCATACGACTCGATCCGTTTCGATCCGCCATGCGCTGGCACCAAGGACTGCTCATTGAAGACGGAACGCTCCTGAGAGGCAGACAGGTCGGCACGAGCCAACATGGAGCTCACCCGCCGAGACTGCCTCCTTTGGACGCCGGACTCTTTATCCAGGTCGAAGGAGGAGACCAGGTCCAGCGGCTTATCAGTCTTGTCAACCCTTTCAACCTTTTCGCTCTTCCTGGACCTCTTCCCTGGCAGAGGGGCGCCAAAGCTTTCGCGGAAGTTTGTCTGGATAGGAGTCGAGGCACCGCTGGCGAAATGAGGCTGCATGGAGCTACGACGACGCTCTGCTCTGGTCTTGTCCTTTTTAAGGCGGCCGATGAAGGGGTCATCGTTTTTGATGTACGTCACCCTCCACACGGCGTAAGTGCTGGCCTCCCTGTTAATGGTGACGGCGAGTATGAGGGGCTCGGAGTTCTTGGTCTTGGGCGCACCGGGATGCTTGATCTCCTCAATATGCAATATTTCCTCGGCAGGGTCGAGGAAGTGAGGTGACCTTTGTGTGTTCTTCCTTCTCCTCTCTCTGGCGGCACCATCCGGTCGGGTGACCACAAGCCCGAGTTCTTGCAAGGGGTCCAGTAGGGAGACCAGGCGCGGCCAGTGCGAGTCGGGCTGATCGATAGACGGCTCCCACATGTTCCCAAGCGTCGAACCCAGTCTTAGTGGCAGAGACTTGGGCTTGTTCAGGCCCTCGACAGAAAAGACGGTGTGTTGCGAGCTTCGAGGAGAGGTGACGGTGATCTGCGAGGAGACGAAGGAATTGGGCGGAACTTTGGGAAACTTGAGGCAGACTGGCGCAGTGCTGCCGCCTCGCTGCTTGCGCTGAATTATGACTCCCTGAGGTGCAGCGCAGGCGGCCTCGACCTCGAAGGGCATATGGACGACATGGCTCGTGCCGGAAAGGAAGTAGACATGGGCCTGAGTGCGCAGGAAGACAACGAGTGCTCGAGATAGCCGACGTGGCCCTCGGGAGTTTTCATTCGACTTCTTGTTAGTTTCGGTTTTCTTGTCGTCGTCGGACGTAGGAAAAGATGCGAGGAGAGCCTGGGTAACAGGCTCCTTCTCGAGATCGAACTTGTATGACTTGCGGAACACACTTCCTCGGCTCCAGACGACGCAGTTCTTGGTGACCAACAGCTCATCCTCGATATCGCATGTATCGTCGTACTCGTTGTGATCGGGTTCGGTGAAGATTTCCCAGGAATATGTCGAGGGCGACACATCCTCGTAGGCTGTGTGTTGGAGGCCGCTAGGCTGGTGCAGCCCCAAAGACTTGACTGACGCCATTGCGATGCCCCATGTGTGGAATGAAAAATGAACAAAGTCTTTCCAGATTGTCCTGAGTTATGTGAGTCCTATGAGGGTGTGTTGGCCATGACAGCCTTGGATCGGGGCTGTTGCTGTTGTTGTTTGCGTGCGTCGTGAGCGGGATGTACACGGCGGTGATGCTTCGTTTTTTGGAGTCGCGTCCACAGCAGCCAAAAAACGCGATGGAAAGCTCCCATCACACCGCAGCGAGTGGCTCAGCGCTTCAGTGGGGGAGGGGCATCTCACCCTGCACATCTGATTGGAGCGCTGCAGTGAGGGACAAGCTCATATGGGGGATCCACTCCCTGTAGTACCCTCTGCGGTACGTACCGGGACACACTGAGAGCTCCCTCTCTCAGCCTCAGGCGCAGTAACTGGACAAGACAGACAGACCATCTCACCTCAAGCACAAGCACAGAAGCTCGGCCAGGACACCGAGGTACGTACCGGGCACGCCTCGTGACGTAGCGGAACAGCAGCAACGCAACTCTCGCCCACGTCTTTGAGCTAAGCTTCGAACGATCGACCGCGATTTGCCGACGCCCTCAGAAGCTCAGGCTAGCTTCTGCCTTTTCCCTCCATTGCACCTGTCAGTCCCGCCAGGAGCCGCATCCTTCCCCCAATCGACACCGCCAGATCGACCATGCCACTGCAAAGCTCGAGTTGACGGCACATCTGGCACAATGACGGACGCATCCGACTCCGATCGCGATCCTCCCACCGCCGCGCAGAAGGGGAAGAATGTTGGCCCATCTGCTGCCGTTCCTGCGGAAGCAGTCGTGACCAAGGTCGAACAGGGGGCCGGAGAGGACGACGCGGCTCATCTTGGCAAGGAGGAAGAGGGTGAGGAGGAGGAAGAAGAAGACGAGGAGGATAGCGACGAGGACGAAGACGAAGACGAAGATGAAGACGACGAGGATGAAGATGAGGAGGACGAGGAGCCTAGGCTCAAATATGCTCGCCTCACACAGCATCTAGGACCCATCTACCGCAATGGTGATGCCACAAGCTCGTTCCTTGTAGCTGGTGATAAGATGGTACCCCTGCCCTTTTTGTACCTCGTGTCGCCGCCCGCATGCTAACCAGGCGAAGATCATAGGAACACACAACGGCAACATCCACGTAATTCAGCTGCCCATGTTCCAGTCTCTTCGAGTCTACCACGCACACTCCGCTTCCATTACCAGCATCTCCATCTCCCCAAACCCGCCCCCCCTGCCGACAGCTAGATCCGAGGCCGTGCAAAGGCTCGCCGCTGAAGCCGCCGAAAGTGCTGCAAAGCAGCGCCCGGCATCCCGTCAGTCGGGTACCTCACCAGCCGCCGCCTCGAGAAGGCCTAAGGATCCTTCTCCGGTCCCAAACACCCCTTCCAACAATGTTCACATAGCCACCTCGTCAATGGATGGGAATGTATGCATCTTTTCTCTTGTAGATACCAAAGATGTCCAGTTACGCAACTTCGCCCGCCCTGTTCAAGCCGTAGCCTTGTCCCCCGACTACAAGAACGATCGGACTTATCTCTCAGGCGGTCTCGCCGGTCAGCTCATCCTTACCTCTGGCGGACAACCTGGGCGAAGCACCTCGACGACCGTAGGCACCGCGGCCGCCGCAGCTTCTGGCTGGTTGGGTAGTATGGGCCTAGGAACCAACACGGGAAAAGACGTGGTTCTGCATTCAGGCGAAGGTACCATCAGCACCATCAAGTGGTCGCTATCCGGCAAATATGTCGTCTGGCTCAACGAGCACGGCGTCAAGATCATGCGGTCCAAGCTGCATCTCGAAAGCGGCGACGCCGATGATGCCTGGAAGCGCATCGGACACGTAGACCGCCCCCAGACAGATGAGTGGGAGACCATGGCCAGTGTCTGGAGAGGTCGCGTCGAGTGGATTGACGAGCAGGCCGTGGAGACGGAAGACGATGAAGCTGGACGAACAGATGTTGCCGCATCAGCAGCGGCTGAGAGCTTAAGGCAACAAGCAACATCCAGCACAAAAAAGATTGAGAGACTCCTTGTCGGCTGGGGCGGCACCATTTGGATCATCCACGTCCACCCCGGCAGTGTCGGCACCGGCAAGCGGGCCGGCGAAAGGTCGATTGGTCGCGCCGAGATAGCGAAGCAGTAAGTTGACTACGTCGGGTATGGTTGGTGAGAGGCTAACACGATGCAGCCTTCGTATGGATTGCATCATTTCTGGAATTTCGTTATATACCCAAAATCTTCTCCTTGTATTAGCATATGTGTTGCCGGATGACGACGAGGATAGCGACGGCGGCGACGATGACAAGGTCGTCAAGGGCCACAAGTCCAAGATATCTTCCACTTCGGCCGGAAGCGAGCCATCCGGCGGGATCAAGCGGCGCCAAAACAACCTCCCGCCGGAGCTCCGGCTGATCGACCTTACCTCGCAGGCTGAAATCGACAAAGATGGGCTCAGCGTGAGCAGATATGAGAGGCTTATGTCGGGCGACTACCATCTTGGGGTATTACCAGCACAAAACGCAGCCTCTGCCGTGGCCTCGTCCAAGGGCGCGTTGGATGCCATTACCGGGTTTGGTACTGACATGTGGAACGCTGCCATTAACCCAAAATCGCTGTTTAGTTCGGGCGCAAGCATCAGAAGCGGACACAGCGGAGACGGCGTGTCGAGCACACCGGTCTCGAGCTCCATAGGCGGCAGCCGGAAATCGGGAACACCGACAGTGCACCCCAACCTCGTCAAACCAGGGGTGAAGATATTCATTCACAGCCCGTTCGACTTTATACTCGCAACCAAAAGAGACCTTGGCGACCATCTCGGCTGGTTACTGGAGCATCAGGAGTATCAAAAGGCCTGGGAGCTACTCGACGAGCATCCAGAGATCATGGCGTCACCCCCCGAGAACCTCCACGAGCTTGTTCCGGTAACTCCGGATAGGAAGCAGAGTAGTCAGGACGACCTTCTCGACGACGCCTCGTCGGTGATGGGTTTGACGGGGATGGCGAGACAGCCAAACTCGTCGGCACAGAAGGAGAAGAGACGCATCGGCGAGCTATGGATACGGGAGCTCATCGAAGCCGGCAACTGGACTGAGGCCGGCAAAGTCTGCGGCAAAGTACTTGGATCCTCGGATAGATGGGAGAAATGGGTCTGGACGTTTGCTGGTGCCGACAAGTTTGACCAGATCACCGACTACATCCCCTCCGAGCCCATGTACCCGCCCATTCCCGGTACCATCTACGAAGTTGTCCTGAACCATTACATCCAAGTAGACAAGCTCCGTTTCCGTGAGTTGCTGGACCGCTGGTCGACGGATCTTTTCGACATCAAGACTGTTACCACTGCTCTGGACAATCAACTCAAGTACCGTGACGTCCGCGAAGACAGCGTTGAGGGAGGAGAAAAGGGGAGGGACTGGAAGATCGTGATGGAGTCATTGGCACGGCTACACGAGGCAAACGGCCGCTTCCGTGAGTCGCTCAAATGCTACATCAAGCTCCAAGATGCGGACTCGGCTTTCCGTCTGATCCGCGACAACCACCTTGCCGAGGCGGTGACGGACGACATTCCCGGGTTCATTGGACTGCGAGTGCCAAACAACAAGCGCGAGTTCTTGCAGGAGGCCGATTTGGAGGAGGCCACGTCAGAGGCCATTACGTTGCTCGCTGACGAAGCGCAGCACGGTCTCGTCAAGCCCTCGGTCGTTGTGTCGCAGCTTCAGGCACAAGACCTACGGCTGTATTTATTCTTCTACCTGCGTGCCCTGTACAAGGGCGAGGGAATTGAGGAGCATTCCGGCGAGACGCGAGACAGACTGCTGATGGACAGCCAGTCGCAAGTTGACGAGTTCGCAGACCTCGCTGTCGAGCTTTTTGCACAGTGGGAGCAACCGCTCTTGATGAGCTTTTTGAAGTCGTCGACTTCGTACAAGTTCGAAAAGGTGAGAAGCCACTGGCGTGCCTCTCTTCTTCTTCCCATTTCTGACAAACACAGGCTGTGCAAGAGTGCGAGAAGTACAGGTACTATGACGAGCTGGTTCATCTGTACTCCAAGACGGGCGAGATGAAGCGCGCTCTCTATCTCATTATCGATCGATTGCAAGACGTGAAGAAGGCTATTGAGTTCGCGAAGCAGCAGGACGATCCTGACCTCTGGGACGACCTGCTGGACTATAGCATGGACAAGCCCAGCTTCATCCAGGGGCTTCTTGAGGAGGTCGGAACGGCCATCAACCCCATCAAACTCGTCCGCCGTATCCCCGAGGGACTGGAGATTCAAGGCCTGAGGGAGGGCCTGAAGCACATTATGAAGGAGCACGAGATCCAGTACAGCATCAGCTTGGGCGTGGCGCGGGTGCTCCGGAGCGAAGTGGCGGCGGCGCAGAACGATCTCCGTAGCGGGCAGCGGAAGGGCATCAAGTTCGAGGTCATGGTCCAATCAGCGAACCACGTGGATGTGCAGGTCAAGGACGTCGTGCACCCGCCAGTCAGCGCGGAACAGATTGAGGAGAGCTTCTTCAAAGCACCCAAGGCCGAGGAGCAACCGGGCCACACCCACGAGGCGCCGAAGCCAGGCCATTGCGCGCAGTGTCGCGAGTCCTTCACCGAGTACGAGATGGAGACCTTGGTAGGGTTCGCTTGCGGGCACGTCTTTCACCTGTCGCATCTGCTGGAGATGCTGTTCCCCGGCAAGGGGCAAGAGGACGACGATTACGGGATCAGCAGCGAAGAGGCAATTAACAGCGGGTGCCGGGTGGGTTCCAAGGTCACACACGCCCGCTTGCTGAAGGATCGGATCCGGGAGGGGTGTCCCGTGTGCAAGCACGTGGGCGAGGTCCCGGAGTAATCGTTAGTTGTAATATCAGTGAACGAATGCATACGGCGGCGAAGCCATCTTTTTGATCATCCATCCCATCTTTCTGTCTCTTCTGTGCCCATCATTAATGTACCCGTCTCATTGTGTCCATGTGCTATAAAGTAAGTAGTGAAGGACATGGTCCAGCCTCCCTACCTATCAGTCGGGTGTCCTGCGCATCGAATCGAATCGCAGTACGCTGCACAGGGGTGTCTCGTGAGAAAATCTGACGCTCGTCTAGATTAATTGGCCAAGTACAAACAAAGTACGTACCGGACGGGGAGAGTGGACACGGACCGCGGACCGGCCGGTTGGTTGATCACCCCCCACTACCCGCCACACTGTTTGGACGACATGTCACTCCCCCCCTCTGCTTTGCTTTCCTTTGGAAGAAAGCTGTGGCAACTTCCACACGCATGCATTCTTCAAGAAATGAAAAGGGTCAACATCGCTTCGGGGTCCTGGGGTACCTCCCCGAGCCGGGCTCGAGGGAAGCCGAGCTGTGAGTTTCCATTCATCCCCTTCCCCCACCTTGAAGTCTTCTGCAATATACGGGGAGGGACTATCCGGTTCGTCGGGTACAAAAACGGGCGGCTGACAGCAACACACTCACTCACACAGCTGGGACCTGAACCGCGCGCGCTCGCCGCTCCTCCGGCTACCGCCCGAGGTGCGCAATGCCATCTACCGGCACCTCCTCGCGGCGCGCCGGATCCACGTGCGCCACGACCCGCGCACCTCGTCCTTCCGCTGCGTCGCGCTGCGGCCCGCCGCCAACCCCTGGGCCTACAAGCGGCGCCACGTCCTCGGCCGCGGCATGACCCTGCTCGTCCGCGTCTGCCGCCAGCTGTACCACGAGACGGAGCTGCTGCCGTACCGCGAGTGCGTCTGGAGCTGGCAGACCCCCGGCTTGATGGAGCGGTACCTCCTCACCGAGCGCCGCATGGGCGCCGCCCAGCGCCGCGCCGTGCGCGAGGTCTGCGTCCGCGGCGTGCGGGGCTTCGGGAACCTGAGCAGGCGGGTCAGGAGCGTGCTGGGCGGGCTCGAGGTCGTTTGGTTCTGGGAGGGAAAGGGCCGGGGGAAAGGGAAGGGAAAGGAGGCGGGCGACGACGGGGATGGGGAGGTGGACGGGCTCGGGGGCTGGGTGTGCGAGATTGTCGAGAGGAGGAGGGTGGAAGCCGGTGTTGGGAGGCCGAACTGATGTCAGAGGGTGTTGTGGTCCGATTACGAGGCATGGGATGAAAGACGGGGTGGAAGGCGAAGGACACCTTGGACGCTATTATGGATGAATGAAGTCAGAAATGCAATGAAATTACCGACAAAGGGCCCCTTGAAAACTCACCGGGCAGTTGACAAGGATGGCGTGGGATGCGTGGCCAAAGACAGCGAGAGGACAGCCATGTACCAAGAAACGAGAGATCTTTTTGGTAATAGATCTACTTGGATAGGTATATAACCGCCAGGTTATATGCGGCGGCCAAAAGAACGACCAAGAACGCCGCTAACGATATTAAAATCCAAAAAAAGGCCGCTCCCACCTCGAAATTGATTTGGGCCTCCACCCCCTCCACCCCAACCTCGCGGGTGCCTACCCCCTAGGCCAAGCGGATCCGCCCCCCCGCGTTTCCCGGGCCCGTACCACCTCCTCCAGGTGCCAGCTGCCCCGCCGCGGCTTCCGCTCGCCTTCTGGCGGAACGAGTGTTTCTACAAGGGGATATGCGTTAGCGAATGAATGGATGAAAGATCGAACGGCGTCTGTTATAGTGGGATGAAATACTTACGCGCTGGCCCGCGACGAAGCTGCCTGCTGGCCGGAGGGGCCGGAGCCCTGCGGTGAGGCGTCACCAGGCGAGGCGGGGCGTGGCTGGAGTGGAGAGCCCCGGAGCGAAAGACTAAAGAGACTGCAGTTGAATACGTTAGAGATTAAGATGCCAGAGAAGACAAGGGACGACAGGGACAGCGGGTATGCTTACATAGCCATATTTGTGATAAGAATTGGTTATGAATATAACCAAGCGAGTGTGTGGTGGGTATTGATATTGTTATTTGATGGTTGATAACCAAAAAAATAACAAAAGCGAGAGTTTGATGTGATTTGAAGAGAGAGAAAACAAAAGACGAGGGGATCTCGAGACGGGGCGAGAAGATATAATCGTCGAGGACGCCAACTTCCCTCTCTATCATGGCTTCCATCTGAGTGCACTTTCACAGTTCAGATGGAATCATGGAAGTCACAAGTGGGTGTGGAAAGAGTCGAGATGTTCAGGGAAAGCATCAGAGGTGGATGCTGTGTAAGTCGCAGCCGCGCCACAGGACACCTGCTCCGGCACGATGTTCTTTCTGTCCCAGAGTCCGAGAGGAGGAAGTACCATACCCCTGAGAAACTTTCAGCTTCTGTCCGACAAGCACATCGGTGCTTTCCTCCTCCATATTCTTTCCGTTCACAATTTCGAAGCGGCGTTGCATATGCGGAGGTACTGCAGTACGTGACTGCTTTGTGTTGGAAGTCCAAGTTGACATGAACTTGCCGTTGAGGCTTCAGACATGGCTCTGACATCATCTTCCCGTAATCACAACACAGCACCACAGGCAGCAGGATCTCGAAGGAGGAAGGATACCATCTGTTTTCCTTCCACCGTGGTCCGCTTGATGATCGTCACACCTAATGTCCACGTCAGAAGGATCTGGACAAGCATGCGCCTAGACAAGATTTGTTGAGTCGGAAATATCACTGTGGTTGGGGTTGTGAATCATTTACTCCTTTGATCAAATTATGACGATTTGCATTCCATTGGCTAATCAAGCTATTGAGAACTACTTGTCTGCCTTGGTGCCCAAGTTTCTCGTCACTCATTTACCAAGGTGACATCGTCATCGTCGAAGTCAAGTCTAGGCCACGGCCACCATCCTTTCAGCGGCATGTCGCCGTATATGGCGTTGAAGTTTTCCTCCGGATCGTAGCGATCCCAAGTATACACCCACTGTTCGTTGTTGCCCTGTTCATTCACCTTCCTCCACGCTGTAGCCCAGTTCATAGTGTCCATGTTGATGCTTGAGAGTGTGAACCTTGACAAAACCGACGTCTTCGCTGCGTAGACAACGAGCTTCGCGGTCCACTGAGGGTCGTCGCTTAGGTCCGAGAGGAAGAAGGTGCGGGAGCACGACCAGTAGTCGGCTGCGCCGGGTTCATCGTCGGTGCTGAGATCCAGCTGGATGTAGCCGGCCTCCCAGTCCACGTTGGCTGTGTTCCAGTAGAAACCCTCTCTCAGGAGCCGCGGCACATCCCGAGCTTTGGCCTGAAGTTTGGCTTCCCAGTCATATATATTGCCCTCGGTAGGTTCGCTGTTGGGAAGCTTCGGATCGAAGAGGAAACAGACGTTGGGCTTGAGGTTGCGCCACGCCGGCGAATCGTAATGCTGCAGGCCATCTCGGCGTGCGACGGGAACACGGCGGGGAGATGCAGCCTGGCGATAGACCCCACGAGTATTCACCATTGTGTCGGAAGGATGTTGATATGAGTTACTGATAAGGCGGTGATCGAGGGATGTAGTGATGGCTGGGTCTCCGATTTCCCCGAGGGTCTTGAGATCTGTTTGCGTTGGAAAGGAGGAGGCGAGTGTTGGTTGTATGAGGAAGTGCGTAAGATTCTGCCTTTGTGAGAAGAAGATGGAGGAAATTTGAAATAGCCTAGGCACCGGCCTATCGGAGAAAGGTGGCTCGTTGTAGATTTCGTTTTCTGTGTGTTTGAAGTAGGATGGATAAGGTTGGAAGGACCTTTGGGAGTCGAGAACCCACCCAAGTCTGAGCTGAGCAGCTGTAGGTCAATGTCCCTCCAAGCAAGAGTAGGTGACTGCGTATCGTAAAAATACAGGACATAGTCAACATACGTTTGGCGAAGAAGCTAAACGGAACCTGTTCGTTCCGATCGTGTCGCCAGATACCCGCTGATTCCCGATCTTGGTCGATTCGTGGCGGCCGGGAATACCCACATTGGCCGGCTCATCTCGCACTTCTTGGTAGTGTCCACTGTGTCCATGTTCACTGGCCATGTGAGCTGGAAATATTGGCTTCTTGAAAATTACCGGGCCGTGATAAAGTGATTGGCCGAGTTGGTGAAATACACGTGGAAGGACGCAAGGTCATGGCAGCACCGGGTTTGTCGCGCTTTGCAGAACCGTCGCCCCAAGGTCGAGCTGTAATCGCAATCCAATCCCAAAGACAGAACAACAGTGTAATTCGTTTGTATCATGAGACTGCAGGAATATAGGCAAGGCATTCCCCCTCCAGTCTCAAGGTGATAGTTTGCATGGAGGCTTCTCAAGCTACATGGATGGATACAACGCAAAAAAAGTTCGGGCCAAACATATCGCACTATCAACCACTTGTCTCTGACCATGAGCCTCATTTCAAGAGGCCACAAGCGTCGGGTATTCTAACCGAAGATCTCGGGGAAAGAGGTCAAAATGCTTTTGGGTCGCCAGGATGCGCGACACTCCGTTTTCGCATCGCCAAGAATCAGCATGGAACAGCAAACTTCAAATCAGTTGGGTGGCACATTGAGAATCACAAGTCACGAGATGTAAAAGCAACAAAACACCGAAAAGTGTGAGACGTAAAGCTCGTTTTTGTATTCCAGGTTGTGTAAACCAAGGCAAAAAGAAAACCTCATCCGGTTATGCCATGATTCCCAAACCACCTATCCGAAGAAGTCTGAACCCAATCTGTTCCGTGATCACTGATGCCAATCCCCCCAATGCGCTAAGCCATGTTGCTTATGAACCGCCAAGCAGAGAAAAGAGGCGAAGAAAGGATGGTTGTCTCAGAGAAGCATCAGAAGCGCGATGCCGGCCCAGACACCGTTGGTGTCAATCTCCTTGTTGGCAGCAGCGGAAGCACTGGGAGACTGAATGGTGCCAGTGGACTCAGAAGACTGAGTTAGAGTGATCTTGGTGCCAGAGGAAGTGGCGACCTCGGAGGTCTTGTAGGTGACAACCTCAGTGACAGAGGTGGTAATGACCTCGGAAGAGACAACCGAGGTGGTCTTGGAGACCGGGAAGGTGGAAGTCAACTGCATGATCTCGCAGGTCTCGGTAGTGACAGGGCGACAGACAGTCGACTGAATGACTGGAGAAGCTGTCAGAGAGCTGTGTCTGTGACGAAACGAAAGTGGAAACTTACCAGAGACACCGTTGCCACCGACAGAGGTGGGAACGAGAGCACCAGGACCCTCAAGGATGGTGGTGAGCTCGAGAACAGGCTCAATGGGATCTAGAACAGTGTCAGCTCGAACGAATCGGCGGAAGCCAGAATGAGAAGCACTTACTGATGTCTCCAACGCGGATGATGTCTTCATTGACACCAGAAACGCCGGAGATGATGCCAGAGGCAATAGCAAGGAAGACAGCGGGCTTCATATTGAATGCTGAGGGTTTGTGAGATGAAGCAGGTCAAGATGAGGAGGGCAGAAGAGAAGCTTACAGTGTTGGAAGATGATGTGTTGCTTGAGGCAGGTAGTTGTGAGTGACTTGTCTGGAAGGCTGCAAAGCAAGAGGCGAAAGCGAGATTGATGAGAACGGGTAAAGGAGAAGAAGAGGAGAAAGTGAGAGAAAGTTGGTGGGAGGGGGAGAGGTATTTATAGGAGAGAAAGAAGAAGCTGGCTGATTGTGGGATCAGCCATGCCCGTTTCTTCTCATGAGGCGGGAATACCCCATTCAGTTCATCACGTCGAGAAGGAACATAACTGAAGGAAAATACAAACGATGAGCCTCAATTTTGTGATTGGTCGATTGGGGGTTGCTGCCAGGTTGACTGCCCTACGTGAAGACTTAAGAGGTTTAGATGATGCGGGCAGCCTGCTCCCTATTTGAAAAAGGCGAGAGCAGGTCAACAAGACACCTGGTGATGATATTGTCGAAAGAGTTGTGAGTCTGTGGGAGGCTTTGGACCAAGGGCAGTACGTAACTATACAGAGGAGTGAGGTAAACTAGCAGGGGAAAAAAAGAGAATCACTGATTATGATTATATGTTTGATGGAATAACGAGAAAGAAATAGTCTGGGAAATGACGGCGTTCTTGAGATAATTGTCGTTTGAAAATAAGCTCTGGCAAGTATGAAAGTCTGTGAACATTATTTAAAGATGCAGAAAGTGATGGTTGGATATCTGCCTGCTTAACAGAATCACTCTGGTCTATGAAAAGACTCACTCTCCATCTAAAAGAGCTTTGTGAAAGAATGCAAAAGACGAAAGCTCCGAGGAGCCGTCTGATGGTCTTGATATTGGGGCAAAAGTGCAGTCATGTGCATGACGCTTTTTTGGCAAGTGTTTTCTGACTTCGGGCAAACATGGAAGAGACGAGTTCATGGCAGGATTGTTACTATGATCACACAGAAGTGCATATTCATCAACATAATCTCTAAGAAGTAGAAGCACATTTACATCACTAAGAAGGATTAAGCATGAGACAATGAGTTATGCTGAAGATTATGGGAGATAGCCATCTTATGTAATGATTTTGACATGTTGATGTAATGTGTAAGGGAAACCAACTGGCAGACAGCTCGGCTTTCTTGCGGAGCATAGCCAACTCATCAAAGGCGCACGCAATTTCCCTTCAGCGCAGACAATTCAACCTCAGTGTATGAAAGTCCAAAAGAGCTCTGATAACTACAAAGGCGACAAGAAAGAAGGTTTAGTTTGTTTACCAGAAGGAGCAATGGGATTTCTTGTTGTGAGCAGTGACGGCCAGATAGGGCTTGTGGTTCCTCCTGCCTGGAGAAAAACTGCAGCTCATGATCTCCAAATTTGGCCGAAAGTGCCTGACAGAAGAAGAACAGAAAATTATCAGAGAATTGCCCTTAAACTCTTGACTTTGAATTCTCAACTCTAGCCCATTCGACCCATGATTTTATTGTACATCCAAATCATCACGAAAAAAGAGGTCTGTTTCATCCAAGTATCTGTGATGGCCTTTGCTATCGTCTCTCCTCCTGCTGACAGCCTTATAGCTATTTAGCCCTGAATACTTACTTCTCAGAGACCATGGGCCCCAACGCCACCGCCCGTGCCAGCGACAAGGCAGTCAACGGGAGAACCTCCGCCGGTGATCCCTTCATGAAGATACCCGTCGAGCTCCACAAGGCCATCCTAGACGACCTCGACGACCGACGCGACGTCTACGCCATCAGCCAGGCGTCTCCCGTGATGAACAAGACCGCCAGGGGCATCCACGGCATCGTGGAGCAGCTCCTCCGGACCGAGCTAGGCCAGGCGCAGCTGCGCACGCTCATCCCCGACGCCCTCGCCGTCGTCATGTTCCCGCCTACCATCAGGACCCTGTCCGATACCGGCAAGAAAGCAATGATCGTCAAGCACTTCTGGGACTGGAAGTCGAACCACTTCAGACACCACGTCAGCTACGCCGCCAAGACGGCCGCGTACGTCTTCATCGACCGATTCGCAATCCCCTTCGCCGAGGACTTCGCAGCTCTTACGGGGACGATCCACAACGTCGGAAACCAGATTCGCCTGCCCGAGTGGGCGCACCACCGACGGTCCAGAAAGGCCACGCTACCCGCCACAGGGATCTGGCGATATGGGCCCGAGGAGCGCGTTCGCCTGCTCCGGGCATTCTGCCGCTTCGAGCTCCTGAGCAAGGTGATCCGGGCCCGCCCCGGCGCTCAGCTCCACGATTTCGACGAGCCAATCGACCTCCTCAAACTCTGTTTCAAGGCATGGGAGGTGGAGGAGATTCTCTGCGTTCAACTGTATGTCGGAGACATGTACACCATTCTCTTCGAGACGCACGTCACCAAAGTCTTCAGGACGATGTTGAACATCTCCATCAACCCTCGTCTTATCGACCACTCGCCCGGTGGTCAGTACGTCCGTCTGCGCCGCGGGCCGTTCGAGGATTATGTTGAGATTGATGATGATAAGGAGACCTACCAGAACGATGAGTTCCATACTGAGTCCGCGGGCAGCTCCCGACTCACAACTGAACTCCTCGACAGCATCCACCCGTATTCCCCCACACAGGAAGACTCAGATGACAGCGACGCGAACTCGGAAAGCTCCTCCAAGGTCCACGGCAACGAGCACCACGATGAGACGGAGTGGTTCACCAAGACAGGCACCGAGCCCGACCCAGGCACTCCCTGCTTCAAATTCGAACTCGCGGGTCACGAGAAGCACATCACATTCGTCAAGCAGACCGCTACTTTTGGCCTCGCCTTCCTCAAGCACTTCCTCTGCTCAGACGAGCGGGCCTACAGCCGCTAGATCCGCGCCCACGGCCATGTTATTCTCGATGGTATGGCGGACCCCGCCGAGGCGGAGTACTTCGGCCCCATTGGCGAGCGTCTCATGGAGGACGGGGGCATCACTCGGCTATCCTACCGCTTATTTGACCTATCCCAGGCCAACGACGGCAGCGCCACACTCAGCTCGACCCAGACCAACGCCTACCTTGCTTATGGCTGTGGTTCCGGCTCTCACGGGGACGCCGCCGCCAACACGGCCTGGCGGCACCTAGACGCAACGAATCCGCAGTTGCGCGAGGCCTTCCGCCGCTGCGGCTGGGTCTTCTGGTCCGACGCTCGCCTCCGCCGCCACGTCTTTTGGAACCGCCGCCTGGACGTCTTCTCCCCCGACACCGCACCCTCCTGGCTCTACCGCCCGGAGGGGAGGGGCCCCAACATTGCCATCGCCGCCGCTACACCTGACGAGTGCGACGACGATAAGGACGACGATGAGAACGAGTTTTTCTTGCCCATCGCCCAGATGAGTGTGGACATGGTGAGCGCCATAGCCGTTTTCGGGCTTGGACCCCCCCCCAGAATTCCCGGACTCAGAAGCGCAGCCGAGGCGAAGCTGGTCTCATTCCTGGCCGAGCACCAAGTGCGTGAGGGCAACGTGCTGTTCTACGAGCACCCGTTCGACCGCTTCCGTCACATACGGATTCCGCTCGCCCTGTGGGAGGAATGCATGGGCGGTGCGGACACAGCAGTCCCCCCTAGCACGGTTCAGGTGTTCCCCGGTATCTTCTGGGGATAGGGGAGGACGGCAGGGGGGGCAGCTTTGATAAGTCGCCGAGAGTAATGTGCCTCTTGTTGTGTTTTTCGTTTCGGCGTGATAGACTTTTCCCTTGGGGTGGATCAAGTCTATGATAAGACTAAGAAGAGATTGGAGGGTTGAGAGCAGCATTGAAAGTGGGCAGAGCGGTACATCACAGAAGAACCAGGACTTGTTTATATATAGATACCTGGTACTAAACACGAGAGTTACACGGCCCAACTCGTATGCGTATCACAAAAACACAGAGACTGGGCAATAGCTAAACAAGGTTCATTGGGTATCGTTATCATTCAATCATTACCTGCTCTAAAAACATAAAAGGTCTCTGCCCCGAACCCAGTCGAAGAATCGTCGTCTTCACCCGAATATCCCGGCAACGACGGCCATGACACCGACGTATACGCCCGAGGCCAAGAGCCCCTCGGTCGCGGCGACCTTGGCGGGCCGCTCGGCGCCGCCGCCGAAGAGCCCAGCCTGCACTACGCCCGCGGCGACGCCGACGGCAACGAGGAGGACGACGGCCATGCGGCCGACGAATCCGGGGATCACGGCGAAGGCGAGGGTGGGGAGCAGGAAGGCCGCCGCGAAGGCGAGCGCGACGGTGGGGAGGAAGCCGGTGAGAGCGGCGACCAGCAGGCGGCGCACGCGCTCGGCCTTGTTGCGGCCCCCCAGGTCGAGCGAGGGCAGCTTCGCGCGGCGTGGCTGCGGGGTCTTGAGGTCGTCGCCGGAGAAGCTGGGCTCGCGGGGGGAGGTGGAGGAGGACGGGCGGGCGAGGGAGACGAGGTCGTCCGCGGGCTCGAGGAAGCGTGTCTCGATCTCGACGATGGGGTTGTGACTGGCGAGGTAGGCGCGGTAGAAGTCCACGTCCTGGGGGCTGGGGGCAGGGAGGTGCTGGGTGTCCTTGAAGGACGAGAGAACGTGGTCTGTTGGCGCGTTAGGATACGGTTGGCATCACGAGATGAGAGTTAGGGGGGGGGGGGGGGCTACTCACTGTACTGGCTGATTTTGTAACCTATCTTGCCCAGCACATCTGTCTTGTGCCATTGCAGCTCGCCGGCGGTGAGGGCGTCTTGTCTCCGAGAGGCGGGCAAGATGCAGTTCTGCATGCGGCGCGTCTGCGTATCGGCCGTGTCGAGACGATGGAGCTGCTCTTCCAACTCGGCGAGCTCGTCTTGGAGATGCAGGAGCAGGCGGTGGTTAAGGGCCTCGAAGCGCCGGTAGATGGGCTTGATGCTGGACCTGTCCGAGTCGGTGGCGCAAAGCTTCGAAGCGATCAACTCGTAGCCCGTCAGCGGCAGCTTCTCCGCCCTCGGGAGGTGCTTGGGATGGCCATGGTGAATAGCGGGGAGACGCGGTTGGAGGGCGTTGGGAGGGAGATGAGGGAAGTTGGCGTTGCCCCGCGGCATCTCGGGCGTGCCGTAGCTGCGATAGTCCTGCTGGAACTTGCCAGGCATCGACGGCGAATCGCCGTAGGCGCTCTGGTCTGGGCTGCTGCTCCGGTCGGTCTCATGGTCGCCAGTCATTTCTGAAAAGACATCGGACTGGAAGCTACTTGAGGCGGTTGAGCCAGTGCTCCTCGTCGACGGCGACTGGAAACTCGAAGCGTCGGGCATCCTCCAGTATGACGCCTGCTCGACGGAGCGCTGAATGGCCTCTGGGGTTACGTGGGGGGAGTCTGGCTCCAGGTAGTTGAGAACGCTGGATAATGGCTGGGCCTTGGGTGAACGGCTCTGCCGGCGTCCTTTGGAGTGGTAGGCCTTATCCCTCGACTTGTCGCTTCCTCGTCGCCTCGGCCACGACGCCTGGGTAATGGTTGAGCCACTGCCGCTGGAGCCGCTGGACCCGTGAGTCCTACCGGTGAGAGACGAAAAGCTGGTCAAGGTAGACTCGGTGGGTGAAGTTGGAGGATGCGTCTGTTGGTCAATATCATCTGTGTCGGCGGGAACGACGGTCTCATCTGAAGAGGACTCGGGGTCCGCGGCGACTACCTCGTCAAGCGTGCTTTGGGTCGAGTCCATGGTAGAGATGCGACGTCGGGTTGGCGAGTCTGGGCCAGAGGCGGGCAGAGACGAGTGTCTCCGGACGGTGGCGCTCCTCGGGCGGGATCGCGGATTCCCAGACGTTGACGTGTCATCCGGCAGCATGTGATGCCCCTCGTGCGCGGGCTTATCGTTGGCGTCGCGAGCAGACGTGGACGAGGGGAAGGGCGGCGGCGAGAGGGTGTCCATGGCGCGCAGGATGAGTCCGTCGCCCGGGTCCACGGCTAGCCAGTCTTGGCTTGGGCTTGGTGCGTCGTCCGTGTAGCCAGCGTAGACATCGTCCACGGACGGAGGACGGTAGACGGTCGACATTGGAGGTCTGGGGGTGGCCTGGATTATGGATCAAAAGCGCAAGGCACGAACCAGCTGGTGAGTATATCTCAGGTTAAGCTTAAAGAGTTGCCAAACAAAAAGTCGGATCGCTCTCGGTCTGGGTGACGAGGATGGAATGCGACTTGTGTACAGTAAGGGATGAATGTCTCAGATCAGCAGATTTAGGGCATGGGCGACTCGCACAAGAGGCAGCCCGGGTCTTTGTTTAATAGACGTCAAGTGAAAGCCGCGGAATAGGTGGTAAGGTAAAGAGTGTAAAGTAGCGAAGGACAAGCTTCCTCGAGAAAACACGGATAGAATAGGGGATCTCAAACGATGATGACCCGCTTGGAGTGCCGGAAGGCTGAGATGAAGGGGGAAGCGGGTTCAAAAGAGAAGCGGCGATAGCCTCCCAACACACGGGGCGGAACGACAACAGAGCGGACTTGAGCAATAAGTGCTTTTTCAAGGTGGCAGGTGAAAAGAAAGCATTGTGTGGAGGAAGACCTCGCATCACGGAGATGGAGAGACTACCGGAGCCGGGGGCGGAAACAAAAAATAAAAATAAAAAATGGTGTCGCTCAGTAGCAACAGGGGAGGAAAGAAGAAGGCATGGAGGCAGCCGTATGATCAGGAATTGCGTGCGTGTCAGCCGTCGACGGGTTTGTTTCAGATGACCAGGAACACCGGATCAGCATGATGAGGGTGTAACGGGGGGCAACGGTGTGTGTGTGTGTGTGTGTGTGTGTGTATGGTGCTTCTTTTGGGCGAGCTGAATAGTGGTGTGGTGTGTGGCAGCGATGAGATGTGATGATGGACCTTAGTCGACGTGTACGGACACACGCGTAGAGGAACAAGAATAAGAGTTGTGATGGATGTTGCGATGTCGACCGAGTCTGGTCCTGTATAGCTACATTATGGTGTGTAGTGAGCACCTAGTGTGTGTAGGTTGTGTTTGTACATCTGCAGGTAAAGAGTGTACACGTGCTGCGCAAGTACCAGGACGTCCCCTTGAGGGGTCCGGGGGTTGGAATAAAGAACAAATGGGGACTGCAGGTGTAGGCGGGAATTGACTGAATCGAATGAATCAATGAAGCACCGAAGAATGACATGACTGACGAGCCGGGTTTCGCGGAACCGTTTCCCCCAACGCCGGTGATCCATGTTTGTTACATGTACTCCCACGTATATACTGCCTTAGCTCCTCCACTGCGCTGTGTGTCATTCCCGGCGCATGTGCGCGTGCCATGCCATTCCATTCCTGCTTCGTCCCAAGGGATGGGATGCTCCGCGGCACGATTACATAATCCGACTACCACTAGGTATCTCTCTCGGCACCACCTGCCCAAGAGACCTACCTTACGTAAGTATTTAGGTGTATAGGCACATGGGTCCGGGTGCGTGTTGTGCGCCTACAATAGAAGCAACGGTACGTACTCTTTCTCTAGCGCAGTGTAAGCAACTCCAGGTTCCATCAATTTTGATGCGACGGCGGAAGCTCAGCGCAGCTCTCTCTGAAGCTATCCACAGCATCAGTGCCATCTCCAGCTCTGGGCCGCCTCCATTGACTCACAAAAAAAGCTCTTACAGAAAGACTACCTCGCCTTGCCAATCAATCATCAACCTGCAGAGCTAAACGCCCGCATCCCATACTTTCGGCCGCCATCCATTCCTCATCTCATCAACCGTCTCATCCCGCGCACGAGTTCCTCCAATCACGCTTGGCCGTGGTCCTCGAGCCACTGGTTGACGAACACATTGCGACACGCAGAGAGAGGGTGTGCTGCATACATGCTCAACGTCCACAAAAATCAAGCTTCTTCCCAGTCCACCAACACGACCATCCAATCCCGCCAAAGTGGCGCTCCTGTCACGCCACGACCTAGCCTCAGCTCAAGACAGCTCGACACCTTTACAGAGCCTGCCGCATCCCCTCACCCGTCCTACCTCGAACCCATACTCGCTTCGTCGATCCCTCTGTCAAAATGACGCGCATACCGACCCGCGAACTGTCCCGCTACCTGTTGAGTGGCCAGCTCTCTCGCCACGGCTGCTTGACTGCCGCACGAACACCATACTCCCGCTTGCCGGCTCGTCCCGTACCGGCATGGTCACCTGTCGCACGGCTACGAGGGTCAAGGGCAACGTACGCGACCGTCCAGCCCACCGCGACACCTGCCGAAGCATCGCCGGTGCCCCTCCGGAAGAAGCTCAAGGAAGAGAAGAAGCAGCTTAAGAAGGAGGCGAGGAACCAAAAGCCCAAGGGGAGCAACCAGACGGTCGAGGGCTGGGAGTTGACCGTCGGCATCGAGATCCACGCCCAGCTTAACACTGCCCGCAAGCTCTTCTCGCCCGCTGCCACCTCTTTCAACGACGACCCCAACTCGCACGTGGCCCTCTTCGATGTGGCCATGCCCGGTAGCCAGCCGACGTTTCAGAAGGAGACTCTCATACCTGCCTTGCGCGCGGCGTGTGCTTTGAACTGCGACATTCAGCCCGTCAGCCGCTTCGACAGGAAACACTACTTTTGGTGGGATCAGCCCTCGGGCTACCAGATCACCCAGTACTACGAGCCCTTCGCCCGCAACGGCGAGATCGAGCTCACCGCCCGAGATGGCATCGCCGCCGAGGACGGAGAGGGTGTCACCATCGGCATCCAGCAGATCCAGATGGAGCAGGACACCGCAAAGACCCTCGCCCAACCCAACGACATCTCCTGGCTTGACTTCAACCGCGTGGGCGTGCCCCTGATCGAGATCATCACCAAGCCCGAGCTGCATCACCCCCGCACCGCCGCCGCCTTTGTCCGCAAGATACAGGTCCTGCTCAACGCCGTCGACGCATGTGTGTCGGGCATGGAGACGGGCGGCCTACGCGCAGATGTCAACGTCTCGGTCCGCAGGACGGGCGACCCTAGCACCCCGCTGGGCACGCGAACCGAGATCAAGAACCTGAGCACCATCAAGGCCGTCGAGGACGCCATCATCGCCGAGCGCGACCGCCAGATTGCGGCGCTCGAGGCAGGGGACATGATCGTCAGTGAGACCCGCGGCTGGACGCTAGGCTCCAAACACACCCGCAGACTGCGAGGTAAGGAAGGCGAGGTCGACTACCGCTACATGCCGGACCCCGACCTCGGCCCTCTAGTGATTGGCGAGGACCTCGTGAACCACATCAGGGAGTCCGTCAAGGACCTACCGGACGCTGAGCTGACGGAGCTGATCCGGGACTACGGGCTGACGGCCAAGGACGCGCTCTCGCTCATGTCGCTGGACAACGGCGGCAGGCTTGAGTACTTTTACAAGGTCGTCGACGAGCTCGGGGAAGCCTTGGCCGAGTCGGGTCTCGAGTCTGACCTGCGCACACACGCGCCTCTCGTCGGCAACTGGATCCTCCACGAGCTTGGTCGACTGACCACGGACAAGGGGGAGCTGGAGTCGGCCCAGCGGACACTGGAAATCACGCCCGAGGGCCGGTGTGATGCCGTGCCGCACACCGCCCTCGCCCAGATCCTTCTGCACTTGCAGAAGCGCGACATCACCGGCAAGGTTGCCAAAGAGCTCCTGCTGGCGCAGTACCTGGGTAACCTCGACGAGTTCGGGTCCGTGACGGACGCCATTGCCGCCCACGAGCTGTGGTTCCGGGAGATGTCGGGGGTCGAGTACCGGCGGCTCGCCGAGAGCGCCATCGAGGGCGAGGACAAGGTGCTCGGGGAGTTCCGGGACAAGAAAGACAAGAGGAACTACCCACAGGGTAAGCTCATGTACCTCGTCGGCAAGATGATGCGCATCGGCGAGACGGAGCGGATCGACCCGTCGGGCGCGGAGAAGGTCATGCGTCGGCTCATTGAGGAGCGGACGGGCGCGCACCAGGAGTAGATCGGTCTGTTTGTTTCATAATATGGAAGGACAAGAGAAAGGAGAAAGAAAAAAAAACTACCCATGGTATCTAAGCCCCGTATGCGTGCATCTCGAGGCACGTTGTATTGTACAAATATATCATGACATCATGTCAAGCTCGGTAATACGAGCGCAGGGCTTATGTTGTAGCGCTACTCTTTCCGGGGGCCCCTTTTCCCTTCCAACTACTTTTTGGCTACTTTGCGCTCGGCGCCGGCCGCACGTCCAGCTTGGCCGGCATGAAGCCGAAGTTGATATTTTCCCTCTCGCGTAGGAAGCGCTCGATGCGCTCCTCCCGGCCTTTGCCGGCCGTGGCCTCGCCCCGCCTCCGCAGGGCCTCGGCGATGTGAGCCTCGTGAGCGTCCTTCCTCTCGAGGATGTGGGCCGAAGAGTTCTCCATGCGGGTGGTCTGGGCGACGGTGCCGACGGCCAGGGCGGCGATGACGAGGGCGGCGAAGCTCGCGTTGGACATGTACAACGGGGCCTGGCGGTCGGAGCCGGGGTTGGCGCGACGGTGGTGCCAGCGCTCCCAGTCCTCCCAGGTGGCGTTGGCGGAAGGGTTGCCGGCGGTGCGGCGCCAGGCCTTGTCGGCGTGGCGGTAGACCTCGTGGATGTCGCGGGGGTCGTCGGCGGCAGTATCGGGGGTCTGCCAGTGGGCGCCGAAGGCGTCGTAGGCGCGGCGCTTTTCGGGGGAGCTGAGGATCTCGTTGGCGAGGACGATGAGGCGGTAGCGCTCGAGGCGGGTGTGGGAAGGGAGCGAGTCAAGAGCAGAAGCGTGGTGCTTGTCCGGGTGGTACTGCTTCACGAGCTCGGCGAAGCGGGACTTTGTATAGGGGGCAGTCTTTTCAATATCGAAGATGTCGTACGGGGTGGGGTTCGCGCAGGCCGGCCAGGAGGGGCCTCCGGGCTTGCCGGGACCGTTTGGCGGTTTTACGGAATCATTCGGGGGGTAATTGTGGTTGACCGACGCGTAGCACCGCGATGTTGTCTGCTTCAGAGGCGGGGTAGACGGTGGTGGACGTGGTCTGGGTGGTGACGTTATTGATGTATGGTGTGCGGGGATGGCCAAGAGGTTCAGGACGTTGTTGCTTGAGCCGACGGCGAACGCCTTTGGCGTCTTGAAAACCATGGCGAAGCGGGGGGTTTTCTGCCCCTACCCTGAGGAAGAAGAAAGAAGAGGCGAGTCTCAAGGAGGTTGAAGACAGAGGTCGAGGGGGGGCATCTCGACCTCGGAGTTTGGATAATAGTGAGTGGATGGATGGGTTGTTAATGGTGAGAAGGTGCGCTGATGGTTCGAGTGGTGCACCAACTAATACCTACACACTAGGCCGATTGCCGCATTGGGTCAGTGCTTCTCGCCTCCTGCAGGAAGACCGGGACTCGGGGAGGGGACGTGGGACGGTGCCCTGCCCCAACCTGTACACTACAGGTACTATGTAAGAGGGCTGTCTGGGGTGGCCTCGGTAAAGAGCGAATGGGAGAAGATAGAGGAGCTCTCGGTGAGGGGGCCACGGGCGACATGTCACCCGATGGTTTACGGTCTAGGTAGGTAGTTTTGACAACCTCGACCCTTCATATTACGGGTTTTGGCACCGAGACAAGTCAGAAACCGAACCGGACCTACTACTCTTTTCTAGCATTTTTCAACTCTTATCCATATACAGATTGCCCTTCTTGCAAGACCGAGTGGCATCAAACACGAACCATCCAACCCAGGGTCACGTGGTCCCGCTAAAGACGCTAGACAGGGGTACAAGGCCCGCCACAAAGCACCGAACGAACGCACTGGGTCGTGGATTCACCACCGCAAACTTGCTTTGCTTCTCCTTCGCACACACACACGCACACACAATCCACACACCTCTCAACCCACGCAAATCCAATCTCACAACCTCTCGCGCTACGCCTCGTGGACGAAACGAAACGCATTTTTTTTTCTCCCGCTGTTTCAGTATCCCGAGTCACCAAACGACCATCACAGGATTCTCCGAAATCGCGCACCCACGAACCATTTCCCCTCCTCATCCATCCATCCCGCCCACCGCCTTGCTTGGCTGCACCGCAAACTCGTAGAGTCCGGCTCAGAAACCCACAATCTCTTTTTCTCTCTCTCCCTCTCTCGTCTCCGGACACGGAACACCGCGAACGAAACCACGAAGCAACCCTTTCTCACCCGCTGCGCTGGCACCTTGCGAATAACATTCTTCCTCGAGCGACAATTGCCCTCTATTTTGTCGCCCAAACAACACCTTGTCTGCCTTCCTAATTCCTGCCGAGCATTACGACTCGTCCGCTCCTCGTCCCGATTCACCGCGAAGTGGGGAAAGCAAAAGCCCTTTTCGCGCGCAACCAACCCGTCACCGGCCGTATCGCCTCCCCCTCCAATTCCCTCTCCTGCCTTTAGGCACATACTCTCAACACACATATTCAAATGGCGGAAGCACTCGCAGACAAGCTCAAGGCGACGAACCTGAGGTTCGCCCTCCTTCCCACCCGTGGATCCCCGTGGTCGAAAGCTGGTTAGACTGACTTTTGCAGCGATGGCGCCGCGTCAGAGGACTGGAAGAAGAGCTTGAAGCTGCCTGCCAAGGACAACAGACAACAAACCGAGGTATGTATCCCGCGGTGTCCCCCGCTGCTACCCCCGGCTTGTTCGCCCACATGCTGACAACCGTCATTTCCCGCCCAGGATGTCACAAACACCAAGGGTCTAGAGTTTGAAAACTTCCAATTGAAGAGAGATCTGTTGATGGGCATTTTCGAGGCTGGGTTCGAGAAGCCCTCACCAATTCAGGAAGAAGCCATCCCCGTTGCGTTGACCGGTCGCGATATCCTCGCTCGTGCCAAGAACGGTACCGGAAAGACTGCCGCCTTCGTCATCCCCGCCCTCGAGAAGATCAACCCCAAGGTCTCCAAGATCCAAGCCCTCATCCTCGTCCCCACTCGTGAGCTCGCCATGCAAACATCACAGGTCTGCAAAACTCTCGGCAAGCACCTCGGCATCAACGTCATGGTCACCACCGGAGGCACCGGTCTTCGCGACGATATTATCCGTCTCCAGGATCCCGTCCACATTGTCGTCGGTACCCCCGGTAGAATCCTCGATCTTGCCGGCAAGAACGTTGCCGACCTCAGCGAATGCTCCATGTTCATCATGGATGAGGCTGACAAGCTTCTCTCCATCGAGTTCACCCCCGTCATCGAGCAGCTCCTCCAGTTCCACCCCAAGGACCGCCAGGTCATGCTCTTCTCCGCCACCTTCCCCCTCTCCGTCAAGGACTTTTCCGACAAGAATATGGTCAGCCCCTACGAGATCAACCTCATGGACGAGCTCACCCTCCGCGGCATCACCCAATACTACGCCTTTGTCGAGGAGAAGCAAAAGGTTCACTGTCTGAACACCCTCTTCTCCAAGCTGCAAATCAACCAGTCCATCATCTTCTGCAACTCAACCAACCGAGTCGAGCTGCTGGCCAAGAAGATCACCGAGCTGGGCTACTCTTGCTTCTACAGTCACGCCAAGATGGCTCAGCAGGCGAGAAATCGTGTCTTCCATGACTTCCGCAACGGCGTCTGCAGAAACCTGGTCTGCTCCGACCTCCTCACCCGTGGTATCGACATCCAGGCCGTCAACGTCGTCATCAACTTTGACTTCCCCAAGAACGCCGAGACGTACCTGCATCGTATTGGCCGATCCGGTCGTTACGGCCACTTGGGTCTGGCCATCAACCTGATCAACTGGGATGACAGGTTCAACCTTTACAACATTGAGAAGGATCTTGGAACCGAGATTCAACCCATTCCCGCCAGCATCGACAAGTCCCTCTACGTCTACGAGAACCCCGAGTCCATTCCGAGACCCGTCTCCAACTTCAAGACCGCCCAACCTGGTCAGGGCCACCAGCAGCAGCAGCAGCAGCAGCAGCAGCAGCAGCAACAACAACAACAGCAGCAGCAGCAGCCCCAGCAGCAGCTCATGCAGGGTCAACAACCCCTTCTTCAGGGCGGTCCGGCCCCCGGCAACTGGCAGACCCAGCAGCCCCAGCAGAGCAGCCAACAGAATGGTTACCAGGGCGGCGGCAGAGGCCGTGGACGTGGCCGTGGCGGTTACCGCGGTCAGAACCGCGGCGGCTACGGCGGTGGTGGCCGGGGACGCAACCAAGGCCAGGGCCAGGGTCACCCTCAGCCCCAGGGACAGATGTCCTAGGGCCGCTCACTCATCTCCTCGTTATAGAACGGCGTTTTGGCGTATGCATCGCGACGGAACACGCGACTGCGTCTTGTTTGGATTGTACATAGTTCCCATTTTTTTTTCTCTTCTTTGATTTTCTGGAAGCGACACGGTACGATTAGACTGGGTCGGGGCATCACATCCATGCACTCTCTCTTTCATCCTTACATGAGTTCTTGGGGGTTTCTCCCACTACTCACGATCACGAAACACGAAAAACACTCGATCAGACCTACGACTCGTCGGCAAGCAACAAAAAGCTTCGTTACATATTCGCAAACTTTGGCCTGTACCATACCCATATCGGATCTTACTGGTCTTTTTGTTTGAATTCTTTTTCTCTTTTTCCCTTCCGCCTTCTTGACGACAGGCATCTTCTTCCCCAGCTGGTGGAACACATGCTGTCTGGATAGGACCGGATGAGCGAGACGACGGGTCCGATCACGGAAAAGGACGATTTTCCATCGACTGCAGAAGTGCTATTGCGTCTGGTTTCGAGACGAGACACGGTTACCATGCCTGGCATGGTCATAATCCGATCCAATCTTATCAATGCTACCTTGCTTCCTTTCTAACGACGGCGTTTGGGGGATTGGGTCAACAAGTGGCTGAACGGTATCAGCCCGGAGCGGCGTTCGCATGGGAGACGGCCACATTTGATTTTAGTGGACAAAAGGGGCGGGGGTGAGCCGGCCCTCGCGGTCGAGGGCGGTAGTACTACGGACTTGGGCGGTTGGTCCGATCGGTAGAGCATCTCTGGTTTGAGCGCCGCGGTGTGTTTTGAGTATTAATCAATCAATCGCGGAGACGACTGATGTTGGGATATGACACGGACGACGGCAGGGTGGCTGGCATCCAAACGGCGTCTGTCGGGGGATGGTTCTGATCATCATGCGTTTTCTTTGGCAGGGGGGACGGAAGATTTGGTTGGAAGGCCCCTCCGTCCGGGATAGGAGGAGGAATAGCGGAAGTTTTGTCGTCGGTCGACAACACAACCCAAGATATTACTTCTTGGTGCCCGAACACACACATACACTCTGACGGAGGTTTCGACATGATCCGTTCACGCACTCTACGCCTATGCCCTGCTCCTTTCGCGAGAGCAGGCTCGACGAACGACCGCAGAAATACCCGAGTATCATTACGCCTGTTGTTTGGCCTTTCTTGGGTCGAGCTGGCCCGCCTTTTCCGGGAGTTTCCGGGCCTCTCACGAGAGAGATCCATGGGGGAACGGCCGGAAGTATGGCAGCGCAGTCATGGCTGGCAGAAGGCAGACGGGCATTTTTTGGTACTCACATCAACAAGAAAAAATAACGCAAAAAACCCTTTTGGGGGAGGATCGCTGGATGGACTGGATGGCTTTCGGACTGGTTCGGTCATGCATTTGCTACACGGCTTACGGGCCTGTGCATTGGACTGGAACTGGTGGGCTAGATAGGTGTCTGAGCAAAAGGCGTGGCAAATCAAGCCACAATTCTCTCTCATATCCTCGTCCCTTGCCCGTGACAGGACGGCTGGTTGCAGTCGTCGACACTGATCGCACTGTGATATATGTCACTCTTATCAGAGGTTTGTCGCGAGGACTTTTTCCTTTTGTCGTCTTTATCAAGCGGTCAAAGCCTAGCATGCTTGTTGGACCATAACGGCCGAAATGGTTTGACTTGGAGGCTTGAGGTAACTTTGTTCGACGGGAACACGTTCCCTGGAACGCTTCCCCTTTGCGGTGGTAGAGCTACATGATGACGTTCGGTTGCTAGCAACAGCTGGTGAAAGGACTTGCATGCTTACGGTGATGAACTATGTGCAATATATCGAGCCACCACCTGCCCTGCTTCAACACATGTGGAAAAGACATACCTTCACCATCGAAGGCGCCAGCTGAGATTACGATATAATTGTCTCCAGTGCCTAGTTTCAGCACATACGACCATACCCACTGGAAAACTCGGGATCCCGTCCGCTCTCCCATAGATAAGCCAGTGAGGGCCGGATTAGTAGTTGAGTCGGTGACGATCAGCGAATACCTGGTGTTGTATGTTTTTACTTTTATTCCTTTTCTATTCTGTTTTTATAATACTATTTTACCCCGTGGTCTTGCACTGCGATAATAACTTTGGTGGCTTGCCTGAGAGGTCTGCGGCGTCGACGAAAATTTGGGATCCGTTAACTCTCCCATAGATAAGCCAGTGAGGGTCCTCTTGCCTACGGGGTCTGCGATGACCAGCGAGAAAAGCAGGCCTTCCGTTATGTGGCTGCCGTAACGGAACTATCCCTGAGCTAACGGTCCCGTTACGGACCGTACTACTTACAATCCCTACAGCATAAAGTCTCTTAAGCCATACACTAATCACTTAGGGTGTTAAAGTTGTTTTCACACGCCCATTCAGACTATATTGATAAGATTAGATCCGTACGTAGGAAAATACGGAAGCCGTATGCTTGGCATACGGGCCCCGTCATCTAAGGATACTGTTACAAGGAGATATTGAGTATATAAGCCACAATTGCAGCTCGGCAATTGTGGATCCACTTTTGTCTACGACAGATACGGAACCAAAAAATAATGTGTGAAACATGTCTCCCTCGGCCATCTACCATACGGATCGGGTGGTCTATGCGAGCTGCCGCCGCTCCAAAAACACATCGAGGCCATCTTGAATGACGAAGAATGTGGCATTTGCCGTCAAAGGCCGTCCTAAAGATGCAAGTTCAAACTTGAAGTCTCTAAAGAGACGCGGCACAACCTTGTTGATCTCGAGAAGTGCCAAGTTTCGCCCCAGACACACGTGGCTGCCACCACCAAACTAGAAAAGGGGAATAGAATTCAGCACAATGGTCTTGTGGGGCTACAGTCGGCCAACCCGATTCCTTTGCACTCACCTGGAACATGTAACGGTCCATCTGCTTCGCTTTTTCAACGCTCACTAACCACCGCTCTGGCCGGTAGTCGTCCGCGTCTTGGCCAAAGATACGCTTGTCTCGGTGCAAAACCCAGCCGTTCACGGCTACCTGTGTCCCACCTGGAAAGAAATGACCAATCAGTTCAGTACCCTCAGGGGGAACCACGCGAGTGATGTTTAGGCCGACTGCAGGCCGCAAACGCATGGCTTCCCTCAAGCAGGCCTGGAAGTAAGGCAGTTGTTGGGCTTCTTTCCAGGAGACATTGCCAGTAGCCGAGAGCACACCAGACTTCACGGCGTCCGCGACCTCGGCGACGAGCTTTGCGTGGACTTGTGTTGATGACAGAACATGCCAGAAGAGGGACTGCATCGTTGACGCTGTCGAGTCCGATCCGGCAAATCTGCAAGAAAGCACGTCAATCTCAATCATGTTTTAGTCCCAAAGAAGGAAAGAAAAGCAAAAACTCCGCTACTCAACTTACATAGCCCCGTGAGAAACAGCAAAAACATCACCCTCGGTGAAATTTCCAGGCGCCTGCAAATGCCCCTTGATGAGACTCGCCAACAAATCCTCTCTTCCGTTATCGGTCCGCAGTTTCCCCGCGCTATCCATGGTAAAAGGCCTCCGACGGTCTATCTCGCCAGAGGCAATTCTAGGGATGAGGGCGTTCTTTAAACTAAGAGTCGGCACAAGGTTCCAGAGAGGATTTCGACGCAGGATATGGTCGATCCAGGGAACCTGTCCGACGATGCCCTTGTACACATGGTCGCGATTGATGGTGGCGATGGCGTCCTCCACATCTCTGCCCTCCGCCAGGAATCCGAAGCTCCGTGAGAAGGCGACCTCGCCAAGAACGTCAAATGCAAAGTAATGCAGCCAGACACCTAGATCGACCGACTCACGAGCATTACAAACCTCAGGTTGTTTGGCAAAACTGCTAAGCTTCGCCACCAGTGTATCAATAGTATCATCAATAAACGGACTGAGCTGCTGAATCGCCGCCATGCTGTATGGTATATTGACGACCCGCCTCTTCCGGGCATGCGCCTCCTCGTCGATCTCTGTAAATATAGATGGGTTCCCCGGTGGGGAGAATACAGTGTAAAAAGCTGTCTTGTGGAAGCGCTTGCCAGCGCTAAGGATATGTCTTGCCGCTTCAGGCGAGGCGATAGACACTTCGTTGGGCGCAATACGGACGACGGGTCCATACTTGCGATGCAGAGCAATGTGGTCTAGATGCGTGCGACGAGAAGCGGTTGAGATAATTTTCCAGAGGCGAGTAACCGATGCGAGGAATGGGCCTGGATATCGGCAGAGGGGGGACACATATCGAGTACGGAGGACGTGAAGCCACAGGAGAAGGAGAACAAGGACCGGCCAGTAGTGCCAAAAGAAAAGAACGGCCGCTTCAGTATGATTACGGCCGTGTTCTAACACAACGATGGGTGACTTCATGATGATATGAACGATGCACGACGACTACACAGAACAAACACGAATACTCTGAGAGCTGGCTTCGAAGACTCGTATTTTCTGTCGCAGCTCGCGGAATTAAGGACATACGGATAACTCCACCAACTTATGTAAGAACAGGCCGTTGGACATGACTTCATCCCAAAGCTATCAAATCCTCAAGAAACTCGCTTCGATGGCCGCAAGGGGGGAGGAGCAACTCGCACCCATGCTATCCCACCCGCACCGCAAAAGCGAGCACAAAAGGTCTAAATGGGCAGCTTACAGAGACCTAGGTAGAGTGATTGTTTGACGTTTCGCGGAACCACAAACATAGATGGCGTTTGTAAGCTTCGGCAACCAATCAAATGGGTGCGGACGGTTCTTGACGTTACATACTGTTTTGAAAAAGGTTGGTCGCTACAAAGTCTATGCCTTTGGGTGCGAACGGACCTCACAGAATCCCGGGGAGTTTACAAAATCTCCGCCTGCGCTAAACACCCACAGGAGCGGTCACACCAGGCTGAATCGTCTCCAGCTCGGCACTGAGTTCACTCCAGACTCTGGCCTGCAGCTGCGAACCTCCTTCCCCTTCCACAATCGACGCACACTTTCGCTCCCTGCAGTCGTGAAGATACTTGCCGTGGCTGACGGGTCCTTTCAGGGAAGCATCGACGAGAGTCCGGGCGCCGACCTCCGTTGTCCGCGCGATGATCTTCTTGGCGAAAGCTACTATACGAGAGCTCTTCTCACGCTCAAGCTGGCTGTGGCAGTACCCGGGATTGACACAGTTGACGGTGACTTGGATTTTATCGACGGGTACTGGATTGTCATGTTAATTCTAGCATTTTGGAAGATACGTTTATCACGGAACGTTATGTAGACACACCTCGTTTGGCGATCTCGCGCACGACAAAGATCTCGAGGAGTTTGCTCGTGCTGTAACGGTTCATCGTACCTAGCATGGACTTGTTGAACGCGGCGAAGATGTTCACTGCTTTGCGCTCGGTGAACTGTTCCCATCTATTGGTCAGCCGTGACCCCAGACATGATTCCGTTTGACATTCGATTGCAGGAACGCACCGGAGCAAAGTAGTGAGTATCAGACGTAACAATGGTCAATGTTGGCCGGATACCAAACTTGAGCGCCGACTCCTGCAGCTTCGGTAGGATGAGCAGGCCCAGAAGGAACGTCGAGATGACGTTGATCGAGATGTGCGTCTCGTACCCGTTGACCAGCTTAAAATGCGTCGCTTGGACTCCTGTGATTTCATCCGTCATCACAGCTCAATTGAAGCCTTTGGCGTGTACATCTCGACTCACCAGCGTTCTCAAGCACAACATCTAGTCGATCGAGAGTCTCTGCGCGCTTGACAAACTTGCGGATACTGTCATAGTCCTCGAGGTCCAGGTGCCAGACTTCGACGACACCAGATTGCTTCGTGGTCGCTTCAATGTCGGTGCGCGCGGCTTCGCCTTTAGATATTGTACGACACGCGATGATGACCTTGGTAGCATTCAGGCGCACAAAATGCCGCGCGGCTTCCTTGCCCAGACCGACATTCGCGCCGGTCACGATGATGGTCTTGCCTGTGCAGTCAGTCGTTGGCAGTTCCGGATGCTGGAAGAACTGCGAGTTGATGTACATTGGAAGGGCGGAAATAAACGACATGGCCATTTTTGTCAAGGTGCTCGGATGTGTTGTTGCTAGGGATAATGTCGACGTTAGTGCCTAGATGAAAATTGGAAGACAAAATTAGCTGAACTTCTTCTGAGTCTATTCAGCGTCTTGTCTCTTAGCTCAACAGTGATGTCACATCGAAAGAGGTTCTGATTCACGAGATGTACTATACTAAACATTCCTTGACTGGTGTGGTGGTGCCCCCAAATAAACTTTCCCCAGGTTGACTTACCCCAGACGACTTTGCCTACCGAAGCGGACCGCCGGCCTATCAAAGCGGTCCGTTGCACAGCTGGACGGAAGGCTGATGTATGAATTAATGTTAAAGTGAGTCCTGCATACTTGAATGTCTCGCTGCCCTGCTCGTTGGTCCAGATTGCTTTCAGGCTGTACTAGTCACCAACCGAATCTGGGTCGTAACATAATTGTCCTCTTTACGCACTATCAAACCATCCTCGGTAGCTGTTACCAACAAACAGCACATTTCAAACCCATAAGCCCCTTACAACGTCATGATTCTCGTTACTAGCGCAGCAGGCGGTGTCGGACGCCCGTTGATTCGCAAGCTCGTTGCCAACGGCCTAGAGGTGCGGGCTTTTGTCAAGAACGAGGAACAAGCCAAGCGAGCGAGGGCTGACAGCGCCACCGAAGTCGTGATCGGAGATCTTCGACAACCTGGCGACCTTGAGAACGCTCTGCGCGGAGTGCGCCAGGTCTATCACACTGCACCGACCCAACTTATTGATGAAGTTCCCGTGGCCAAACGGCTAATCACGGCTGCCCAAGCCGAGCAGTTGCATGCCGTCGTCTTTCAGTCGGTCATACACCCGGAAATCGCCGAACTTCCCCATCACCGGCAGAAACTACTGGTCGAGGAGCTGCTGAAAGAGTCGGGCCTGCCAGTGACCATTCTTCGCCCCTCGCACTACATGCAAAACGTGTTGGACTTCTGGGATTTCTTCGGCGCCGGACTGCTTCCATATCCCACCTCGCCAGAAAGCCGAATGGGTGTAGTGGATTCGGACGACATCGCTGAGGCGGGGGCCAATGTGTTGGCCAACCCAGAGGGCCATATCGGCAAGACCTATGACCTGTCTACCGTGGAACTCACTCGCAATGAAATGGCGCAGATCTGGAGCCGAGTGCTAGGCCATCCAGTTACTGCCATCCGACTGCCACCGCAGGCCTTGACGCAACCAATCTCAGCCGTCGGTACGTTCGGCGCTGCGATAACACGCTCCTTGTTCTCGAATGGATTCCGCGTCCTCCCCAATATCGTTCGAGGACTCTGTTCGGCACCGTACGCTCGCGGATTTCCCAATTGGCCGCCCGATGCCCAGGATACCTACGTACAGATGATGAAGTACTACGACGTGCACGGGCTCCCTGCGGGCAACCTCGAAGACCTGCCCAAAGTTTTGCTTCGGCCCGCAACCACTTACGAACAGTTCGCACGCCGTATCGCAGAGTCACACGGGGTGGCCGCATCGTAGTGCCATACCGGTCGCCTCATCCAGGCCGTAATGACCAGACCGTCGATGCCCTTAATATAGTTGCCTGCCTATCCCAGACTGTTGGTATCACAGGATCCAACGTTGGATATGGGGGTTGAACCGTAGTATATTCAAAGATGTTGCTAGAGTTGAAGAGGAGAGAAAGAGGGCCAGCTGGCTGGCTGGCAACAGTGCCGTAGATATTGAAGGAGCCGTTGAGGTGGATCACGTGCCGCAGCACGTGATCCAGATCAGCTTCTCTACTTATCTGAAGATGCCTAGCATCCTAACACTAGTAACTTTCTAAAGTAGTAAAAATACGCCTATTACCCCCTTTTACCTATAACTACTAAAAAGCTTAAAAACGTAATAAAAATAAAAGGTTAAAAAGTATTATACTTTTTAGATATATATAACCTATTATATATAAGAGACCTATCTTTCTATCTTAATCCTTACTCTACTATTACCTACTAGCTCCTCTAACGCCTTATTAGGTGCTATCTTTATAAACCTATTAGCTAGGTTATTAGTATTATAGATCTAGTAGACTTTATAGACTTTATATCTCTTATAGGACTACTATAGGGCTATAATATTAATTATAAGCCTCTTCTCCTTTATAGTACCTAGCTTTATAAGGTATTTATAAAGTAAGTAAGAGTCTATATAGAGGATTATTAGTATTAGAGGAAGTCCTATATAGTTAGTTACTATCCTTAAGGTTATAGAGATAGTATATACTATATCTATACTAGTAACTATACTATATACCTTAGAGGTAAGTATACTATAGGTTACTCTTTTATACTTTATTAAGCTAAAGTAGATAATATTCCTAATTATTATAAATTTATTACTAGTATTAAGGCCTTTACTAATTATCTTATTAGCTAAGGTAATAAAGAATCCTAGCTATAATATTATATCCTTATTATTAGTAAAAGATCTATTAATAAAGATAAAAAGCTTTATAGTAGCTAGATTAAGTAGTTAAAAAATAAGGCTATAATTAAGGTTATCTATCTACTACTAAATACGTTAGTTAAGTACCTTAATCTCCTTAGCCTAAGGGGCTTAGTGCTATATTATAATAGAATAATTAAAATAAGCCTTTAGTTAGTATATAGAGGTAATATATATACTATAGGCTTATTACTTAATATATTACTTAATAGTATCCTAGGTAGTTAGGTTAATAAGGTAGAGTTTCTTACCTTAGCCCTTCTACTTAAGGGTTATCTTACTATTAGTAGTAAGGGTTATAATACTACTATTAAACGCTAGGGGATTATTATTACTAAGGGTCTGTTTTTCCTTAGTAGTAAAGGTTACCTTAGTAAGCTCTTCTACCTTATAGGTAGAGAAGGATTTATCTAAGAGCCTAATTATATTATCTATCTATATCTTAATAATACTAAAGTTTAGATTCTTTACTATAGATATTAGTAGGTAGGGGTTAAAAGTTAAAGTATCTATCTTAAGCTTTTCTCTATAGTAGTAGCTATAGGTTACCTACTAATAAGTACCTACCTCTATAATACTATATAGGGGTTTAATAACTTATATTATTATACCCTTTAGATAGTAGTATTAGATCTATTTAGGTAGTCTTATAAGGATTATCTAATTTAATAAGGTAGCAGATTAGGTATATACCTATATTATATTATAAAGCTAGATAATAAATCTAGGCTTAAGTAATAGTAATAAGGCTAGTATAAGGATTAGTTACTAGCTAGCCTATTAGATTATTAGAGACTAAGTTAGGATTACCTCTTTACTATTATTAGTATAGCCTTAAATAATAAGGCGGGATTTCTTATATAGCTAGGCGTCCTTCCCCTTTACTTTATTAATAATATAGGCCTTAAAGATCTGTTAGCCTATATAGTAGTACTTATTATATTTAACAAATTAGAATATACTATAGGTAATAAGGGCGTTAATTTTAAGCTTAACGGCATACTTAAAAGGCTTCCTAGGGGTAGTAATAATCCTTTTCTTACGTAAGTTAATTACTAATAGGAGGTTAGATTCCTCCTTTAATAATAAGAAGGAAGTAGCTAATACTTAGTATATAGTAGTAAGTATAGCGCTATAGCCTGTCTTATTAAGGAAGTTAGTATTATATCTATAGGGGTAGCTAGGCTACTTCTTTAGTAGTAGATTCTATATAATAATTATATCTAAGACCTTTTTAATAGGGGTAAATACTAGCTTATCTTTATTATTATTACTCTCTAGAGGGCCCTTATTATTGTTATTACTCTCTAGAAGGCCCTTAATAGCTACGTTAGAGGTAGTATTTCCTCCTTACTAGTTAGGCCCTTTATAGGGTTTAGGCTCTTTATAATAGTATAGTTTAATAATAATAGACTAAAAGGTCTACTAGCTATAGGGGAGCTTAATAGTATACTTAGTACTATTAGCTATAATAAGGTAAAAAGGGCCTTACTAACCTTCTTTTTTACGCTACACCTATATAAGGGATTAAAACAGGAGGGTAATAGTCCTTAAGGTGTCTAGGCTATTATAGGTAGTAATTACCTTATTAACTTAGCGCCTAGTATATATCTAGCGTACTACTTCTATAGCCTTTTTTATAGTCTTAGCCCTCTTTATTACTATTAGTAAGGGTAGCAAAAAGTTAGTAATCCTTAGGTATATACTAAACATAAGTAGGGTAGGGATAAGGCCGTCTAGGCTAGTAGTATTATTAACTACCTTTATAGTAAGTTAAAGGGTAATAGTAGGGGATTCCCCCTTATTATAAAAGATCTTATATACGTAGTAGAGGGGTATATAGTACTATTTAACCTTACTAATACTATTATAGGCCTTAATTAGGACCTCCTTAACGTAGATTAAGAGGGCGTATATAGATTACTTAAATTTAGCTATATAAAAATTAAGGTTAGTATCTATAACTATCTAATCTAGTAGGCTAAGGTATATATTAATCTAGTATATATAGAGTACCTCCTATATATACTTAGTAGTAATATTCTTAAGGAAGTAGGCTGCTTAAAAGGAGGTTACTATATTAATAACGTATAGTACTAGGTAGTTACTATTAAGATAGACTATATTAATAATAACCTTATAGTTAAATTTATAGTTATTATCTTATAATAAGAACTTAAATTAGCCTAGCGCTATAGTATTTATTTAGTATTAGTAGTAGACCTTAGTAATCTTTTTTAGGGCTGTAATCTCTACTTTATTACCAGACTGTTAGAGGACCTTATAGAGCTGCTAGACTAAAGGATAGCTAAAGTAGTAGTACACTTAGCGTAGCTTAGTATCTATAAGATAGTACTAGGTAATACTCTACGTTAGGCAGTCTAATAGTATCTATAGGTAGCCTTATTTCTATATTACTAAGATAATATTATTACTTTAGATAAGTTAGTTAGTAAGGTTATTAAATTAAATCCTTTAGTAGTTTATATCTATAAGGTAGAGGAGAAAGGGGGTATTACTAGGTATTATATAGAAGGTAAGGGTGCTTAGGGGAGTTAGGATATTAATAGTACCCTTAGAGATAAAGTAGATCTTATTACTAAATTAAATCCTTACTTCTCTAGTATAGTCTATATCTAAGGGTAAATCTCTACTAAAAAGCTTATAGAGGGTAAGATATTACTAGTATCCTACTGTTAAGTACTCTATAGCGCCTAAGTCTAGTATAATACCCTAAAAAGTAGTTACTAAATATTAGTTATTAATAGTAAAGATATCTATAGGCTAGGTATCCTAAGGTTAGGTATCTTAGTCCCCTTAGAGATCTTCTTTTATAAGGAAGTATGCTATTACTTAGTTACGTAGTATAGAAAATAATAAAAGGCTGTTAACTAAAGTAGAGTTAAAGAAGGTAGTTAACATAAAAAACGTAGTGCTAATCTTATTATTATAGTCTATATAATTATTATTATTACTATTTAATTTAAAAGTTTTATATCCTTTAAAGTTAATAATAAATTACTAAAAGGCCTCTAAGGATCTATTAGTAGGGTACTAATCTTTATACTAGTAGTAGGATTATTAGTACTTATCTTTAGAGTACTTAGTTAACTAGTATCTTAGTTTTCTATATATATAACACTTTTTTATTAAAGTAATATACTAGTACTAGTTATAGTTAGAGGGGTGTTATAGGCTACTATTAGTATAGTTATAGTTATAGTAGGAGGATTAGTTAAATTAATAGCAGCTATATTAGCTATTATACGTCTAGTTAGTCTAGTACTAATTATTACTAGGATATTTATATAGGCTATCTATATCTATTAGATATTACTATAAGGCCTATTACTACTATTACTTAATCTAGGTAGTATTACTAATAGTAGATTATAGCTAGCTATATATACTAGTAAACGTTTAGGCTAGGTTAAATAGCATAAGGGAGTACTCCTCTACGCCTTAGTAGGAGTTAAGGAGTTAATTATAGAGGGCTATATTAGATAGGATACTAATCCTTATACTTACTTATATAAGGGTATTTACTTATTAGATAAGTATCTTAAGAGCCTTAGGTTTACTCTTATTAGGGTTATTATAGATAGTACTAGTAAAGTTAGTTCTTTATAGCTCTATAAGGTAGGCTTAGTACGCCTCTTCTATCTTAAAGTTACCCTTAAGTATTATAACTATAGTATAAAAGGTTAGGGTATATAACAGATTATAAAGGTAGTTAGTATAGAAGTCTACTACTACTCCTTTAAGCATAATAAAGAATATACTAGTAAATTATTCTTATAGTATTCCTACCTTAAAGTAGTAGTTATAGAAGATAGTAAGCTTAGATTTAATTAACTTATATACTCCTCTACTATACTTAAGCTCCTTAGGATATATCTTAGTAAGATTAGTAAGCTAACAGAAGGGTAGTGTTTCCCTAATAGATAGTATAGTTATAATTAGCACTAGTACTATACTAGGGAGGGGAGGAATAAAGTTAGGGTTGTTATATAAGGAGTTTAGATTAACTACTAGCCTCTAGCCGGCTAGGGCTAAGGCTAGAGCTAGAGCTAAAGCTAGAGCTACCTAGGGGGCTAGTATAGGTAGCCTATTAGGCTAGGGATTAGTTAGTAATAATCTTATAATATTATAGATAAAGTCTAGGTTATTAAGCCTCCCTTTAAAGTTAGGGTTCTTATTAGTATACCTAATAATATTTAGTACTATTTACTTAGGTGCTTTAGAAGCCTTAATAGTAGTATATACCTATAATAATACTAGGGATCCTTAATCTGTCTTTATAAATATGCCTCTATATAGGAGGTAGTCTTAGAACCCTAATATAGTATCCTAGTTAGTAGCCTTAAAGTCGTCTTTACTCTATTTGTTATAGTCCTTATTAAGGGTATCCTAGAGGTTAGTCCCTTTAAGATCCCTAAGACTATATTAGACTATTTAGAAGATAATAATAGCAGCTAGGGCTTACTGTCTTTTATCTAGAGGGAGGTCTAAGGGGATATTAGTAATATAGGTATTACCCTATTATTTAATATTAACTTATCCCTAATACTATCTAGGGATAGTAAATAGGTTCTTAACGTCCTAAGGGTATAAAGGACCCTACTTTTTAGTAGGGAAGTTACTAAGCGCTATTAATAATAGTAGTAATTATCTATAAGTAGATTTTACTAACTATAATAGTAGTAATTATCTAGGGGTAGATCTTACTAACTATAATAGTAGTGAAACTGCGTGGGAAGCAAGAAGGTAGGGAAGTAAGTAGGTTGGCACACAATCAACCATCTCACATACCCATCCCTAAATCTAGCCACCAGTGCACCCAGAGTTCCTGTTACCCAGGGTGACTCACTCACTCGCTCGCAACTCACAAGATAACTATACTTCTAGATGCGCCTACGCCTGATCAGGGCGAGGGTCATCTTAAAAGGGTAGATATCGTGTCGTTGGAAGTGAAGGAATCGATCGTTGCCCTTGTTGCTAAGTGGTGTTCGTGTGTGCTGTGGTCTGGCGGAGGTTTTTGCTTAGATGGTTCGAGGGATAGAGACTACCCTGAATCAGCCCTTCGATAGGCCTGATCAGGGCGTCAATACTGTCAACAGAGGGATATTCTCGTCTCTGGCTGTTCAAAGGTGTCTATAACGATCTGTATTAATGAGGATCCTCTTCTCTAAGGAAAGGTATGTATGAAGTCCATGAAAAGTCCCTCCTCCCTCCAATCTCTGCGGCAGTCCGCGCCCTTATATGGGCTTCCCTAAGTCAGCTAGGAAAAACTGTAAATCCTGCCCTGTTCCAGTAGTAATTATCTAAGAATAGGTCTACTACCCTCTATTAGCCTAACAACCTTTTAAATATAGGTATTTACCCCTTATTATATAGGCTTAGGGGTAAATCTATTTATTAGAGGGATTACTACTAGTAGTATAGGTAATAAATAAAGGATAAAGGATATAATAAAAGGAAGGGTTAAAGATATAATAGGAATAGTAATAGTAGTTTAGATAATAAAGAAGGTAATAAAAGAGGACTTAAGGGTAGGGCTAATAAGGTTAAAGTACTTAATTATTACTATAGATATTAAGGGACTAAAAACGTTATTAATAAAGTTTGTTAGGGCGACTTATTAATAAAGTTTAAGAGGGCGACATAATAGTAATAAAATTTAAGAGGGTAATAGTATTAGAAGTATATTATTTATCTACTAGCTACTAATATAGTATTAGAAGTATATTATACTAAGGACGTTACTATTAGATATTATAGTACTAATAGGAAGGTATAGAGGGTATAAAAAGGGCCTGTTTGCTTAGGTAGTTATAAGGGTAAAGAATTTACTCCCCTTAGTTAGTAGGTAATATACTTTTAATAGTAATAGGTAGTTACTACCGTTAGATATTATAGATCTAATAGGAAAGGAGATAAGGCGTAAGAGACAGACGTCTTCTTAGGAGTTACTATTTTCTTTAGAGGTACTATTTCTCTAGTAATAATAGGAGCTTAAAGGAGTAGTATAGTTAAAGGAGTTAAGTAGTTAAAGGAGTTAAGTAGTTAAAGGGTAAAGGGAGGAGAATTTACTATAGGCTAGTAAGGTAGTAAGTAACGTATAAGTAAGGAAGGAGGGGACTTCTCTATAAGTAATAAAGTTAAAGATAGTAAAGTTATATAACAGATATAGGGCTAAAGGGGTTTTTACTAGTATTATTAACTTTAACTAATACTAGTTAATTAGCATCTTCTACTAGGTAGTACTAAGCAGCCTAGATAGGTAGTATTTATAGTCTCTTCTATTAACCTTACTAATCTATAGTAGTAGTAACTATAAAGTTAACTACTAATTAGTATTAGTATTATAAGATCTAACGTTAGATATAAGGGTTAAACTATAGTATATTTAAAGATGTTACTAGAGTTAAAGAGGAGAGAAAGAGGGCTAGCTGGCTAGCTGGCAACAGTGCCGTAGATATTGAAGGAGCCGTCGAGGTGGATCACGTGCCGCGGCACGTGATCCGGATCGGCTTCTCCACTTATCCGAAGATGCCCGGCATCCCGACACAGACATTTTGCACCGTTCTAGATAGGTGACGAATAGTATGGATATATAACCCATACTTGCCCGGCTGGTTGAATAGAGGTAGTCGTTGCCGCAGACCAACAGAGCAATAATTAAGGGGTTAACTATGGGGCGACAGATATGGCTTCATCCCACAGCTGGCTGCCCTTCGTTTCTTCCTTCTGCTGGCTGCATGATGCCTTGGATACTAAGGAGTTGAATAAAATCAATAATATACTTTTTGTGATTATTGAAGTTATTCTACTTTACAAGACATCGTTGCCCCATTGAAGGGCGACACAGGTCTCTCCCAGAACGTTTTTTCCCTTCGAGTAACGTGTATTGATCTTATAGTCTTCCCGGTTCCATGAAACGTCCACTTAATAACTTTGAAGAATGGCGTGCTTTCAAACAATGACCAAAGCGGACTAGACGGGGTAAAGATGAATTTGATTGGGACCTCGGCTTTTAGGTTGAGTTTTCGCCACTCGACAAGGTATTCATTAAGAATCGCAAGCGTCTCGTCGTGTATAACATATTCACCGGTTATCCGGTTAACAGATGTGAGTGGCCTATTTGCGTGCCTGCTGCTTGCTACAGCTTGAATTACATCAGATAGATGTAGCCTTTTGCTACCATCAGGATGTGGTTTTTCTTCGCCGTTCCAAGCTGAATTAACAATTATTAGGCTGTGATCGTTTGTTGGGAAAATTAACTCTGTGACTGGTTCGGGCTGAGAAACCCTTCGTCTGTAATAGGGTGTGTACACGGAGTAAGTGTCGCCAACCCTTACGACATTATAAATATCGTTGTCATACCGAAGACCCTTTATAGAAGCGGCAAATGTGTAGCATAATAGCGACCAAAAGAGAAAGAGTAAGTATGTAGAATGCATGTTAGAGATGAGACTAAGAATGAAGGTTATAAAGTTGTAAAACGAAACATAACGAGCAACGGATAGAGCGCTATAACTTTAACATCAGTTCAGTCTAGAGTGATTTTTGAAATAATATGTATTTTTGCGTCAAGCTCCGCTCTACTATCTTACTTACCCACTGTACTTACATACCGAAAAAGTTTTCATGGGAGTGCTGGGCTTAGGACCGGGGTCTCCGGTCGGGGTACTCAAGGGAATGATCAAAAACTCCAGTAACAGTATAATGTCAATAAAAGAAAAGCCAAAGTTAGATAATTAGACAAATTTGATAGGTAGAGGTACGCCTAGAGATACAAAAATTTAAATTACAATATATAAAATTAAAAGCGTTATTATTTAGTTTAATTTGTAACGGGACGCTGATGATGACGTTCGGTTGCAATAGACGGACCTTCCGGCGCTAGTGGGCGACTGACCCACTAAGCCAAGAGATCCGTCAATGCTTGCGAGATTGTGAACATTGCTGCCAACATTTCTTATATGCTTTATTGTCATTGTCAAGGTAGGAAACTGTCCTGTGAAATGATTTTAGTTTAGGTTCATTTTTTTTTTTTTAGATATATTAGTAATTATATTTTCTTACCACTAACTTTGAGGCCGCAGTCAGGCTGGTTGGTTTGAACGAAGTGCTAATCTAAGTCCACATTTTGGACATTCTTATCCGACATTCAAGAGTTATCTAAGACAACGAGTTTCCAAGTCTTTTTAAGAATCCCCTCGCCTGTTGAACATAAGTGAGAGAATTGATATCCACAGATAATCTATTCCACATCCCTCGGGCCCATTGTTCACCTGTACGGACCGTTAGTAAAATCTAATACAACTTAGCCAAAAGCGTAGTTTCTCACCAAAGCTTTCTATAAAATCATGTCTAGCCACTTCTCTTGTGGTTCGCTCTATGTTAAGAACCCTAAGAGTTTTTAGTTCTAGGTCTTCCCTCTAAAATTTCCTCTGCGCAGCTTGCTTTGCGTTACTTACCGTTGCATACCAGGTACTGGATGCCAAATTTGCTTTGATGACTTCCACACGTAGCCGCCCTCCCTGTCGTCTAGGCGATATTTAACATCGTAAAGCCATCCGCTAAAGGTCGTCCTTCTTGTGTTATATTTTCCAACCACAAGCGCAGTGTGCACGCAGCCCTTTGTTTTATGCATAATATGGTTGATGACTTTCCTCGTCTCAGGGTCGCTCGACAGTTTTCTTTCAGGATTTTGCAAGGTACACATTGTTCCGTAATACCAACCATCTTTAAGATCAGGATGTTGCTGTTCGAGCTGTCTGAAAATTTTGATGTTTTCCTGGAGTCTCAAAGGAACGAGCTGGCCATCCACTTTAATCATTTCCTCGATATCGTCATCGTTTTCAGGATCGCTATTTTTTTTAGGGTTGTTGTCATCATCACTGCCGGCTCTTGAAAAAATGTTGCTGTAGTCAGCCTCGTTGAAGGATTGACGTATCTCGCTAATGTGCGTATTCCTTTGGTTGGAGGTTGGCTGGAGTGCAGCGCATGCTGCTAGCACTGGAATAACGAGGGCGTATAGCGATTTCATGATAACAATAATGTAAACGTGTACATGGATCTAAGGAGAAAGGTTAGCTTCGAACAAACATTCTCGCAGCTACGTCTTAAATACTCGTCCGGGGTATACTATAAAAGTGCATACATAAGCGCTGCATAAGTGTAGATAGTGATCGGCAACGGAAGTAAAAAAAAAAAACCTGTCCCCAAGATCTGTTAAAGTTTTCGAATTTTTCCTGCAGATGAAAATCGAAGATACAATTAAAACCGCCCTCTTGGCAGCTGTTCTGGATCGGATAGGGCAAAGGTACTGTACAAACTCGTAGGCAAAAGCACAAGAGCGACGTGAAGGGACGCAGTAAATGAGTAAAGCAAGTAAGCAACGCGCGCGCGGCGAAACGACGTACCATCCGACAAGCAAACGGCACAAGCAATTTCCCCTCCTTTGTTTTTCAACCCCTTTACGATATTGGTACTTATACCTCATCAAGTAATTGAGATGTGGTAAAATCAGAAGTGCTGCGTGTCTGATTATACGTAATCGTGATATCCATGTACCACCAGGTGAACTGTACTAAATCGCTGATGGGAGTCTAGAGCGATCATAAGCATCAACTAGCCCCCATAATAATAATACGTCTTTGACAATTTGGATTGCAAATGCTAATACGCTGACAATGCCGCTGTCACGAGTTAGAGCACACAGCAGGGCATATGAGAATACATATATAAATCATAAAGGCTTAATTCTATGAAAGTAGAAGTATGAAAAGAGAGGCCCTATATATAGGTAAGCATCGCGAGTGATGAGTGAAGTGCCAAGTAAAAATGCACACCACAAAAGTGGTGATCAATGTGGGGGTATATGGATGAAGCTATCATGACAGCAACTGTGCTGCAGCGTTTGGTGTGACTACGAGCCATCTGTGGATAATCAACGGTCCATCTCTCCGCCTCAGACTACCCCTCGATAAAAACGGTTATCAGACACACAGGGCTTCGCAAACTAAATATTGATCAAGCCTGTATCAGTACCTGGTGAGTACTGCACACGGCGAGGGACGTGTTCATGCCACCGAGGCTTAGCGATGTAATCCGCGATCGCCTGCGAAGCCTCTGCATACCCCCCCTCTCACGGGCATGGTCGACCGCTGACTGACCTTGAGCGCGCACTTTGTAGTCATCCACGTACTTGAGTAGCTGAATTGCGATATCTGACCTACCATGGTCATCAGCGAGCATGAGTGGAGTCATACAGTTCGACTCCTCATCTACAGGCTCGCCAATATTCAGCAGCTAGTCCAACAGCTTCGTCGCCCCCATCATCACTGCGCCCCCAAGGAGCGTCTCGCCTCTCCGCAGCAGACGTAGGGCGACGGCGAAAGGCTTCTGGCGGCCCCAAAGAAGCCGCGCGGCCAGAATCGCAAGACTCCGGTTGTGAGCCCACCGGGCCTCGGACTCGCCAGAGAGGACGTGCTTGGCTACATCAGCGATGTGATTAAGCGGCTTATAGTTAGCAAGCAAGCGAAGGACGTTCCAGTCGCGCTGGAGCGCGTTGGCCAAAAGTCTGGGCGTGACTTCTATGCCATGCGCTCGCTGGCCGAAGAGAAACTCAATGGTGTCGCATCCACCATCCCGAAAGATGATACTCTGCGGCCCGTCTGATTTCCGCCAGACGACGCCGTGTCTCTCCAGTACGGCGTCGAGCATCGGGGAACCACAAAGGCGTGCGTAAGCGCCCGCAACTTTCAGCATCGAGGCCTTGGTGATGCGGTTGACGAGCCTCATGCACGATTTCTTGTCTTTATTCTCGAGATGGACGAGAATAGCCATGAGGTTGAGCTGTTCCACACGCATGGCGAGGTCCGTGATGCTTACTAGTCCCAAGCACGGGACCTTGGTCAGGTCGTGGAGGAACAAGAACTGGGAGACTTTGCTTGTCAGCTCCTGCGCCGGAATCGTGTAGTCAGGTGTTAGGACGTCGGGGCCGCTGGCGTCCGTAGAGATCCCGCAAATGGCATAGATGATGTCCCTCGGCTCCGTAGCATTGCTGTGCCCAAAGTGCCGCAGGAGCGTGAAGATGTCCCGACGGTCAGCCCACCAAGAGTGCGCTCTGGAGACGCTGGGCATCATGTCTATGACGGCCTGGCAGTGCGGACTCGGCGCAACGCCCAACCAGCCGGGGAGAACGCCGAAGTACTGCGTCGACACGGACTTTCCCCCGCAGCAGATCCGGGCCGCGTGCGCGCTTGCAACCTCTTGGAGAATCCATACTCTCGTAAACCACCCACGGCCGAGCAAGGTTTCCAAGCCCCGGCTCCGGCGGTCCTTCAGGTTGGGCCTCTGGCCCAACCGGTCATCGACGTCTCTGCAAATATCTCCCCAGCGGACGTCACTCGGGTGCCAGTCGTCGCACGGGTGCTTGCCGGCTTCGTCTTCCAGCCACCCGAAAGTTTCCAACAGCGAATCCGTGTCGTCGGTTGCCGGGCCCAGCCAAAAGAGGACTTGGTCAGCCTTATGATATATCTCGCCCATCTGTTGTACCTGGTGGCTCTGCTCTCTTGCGTTCGTCTGGTCAATGCAGATGGCGTCGATCCAGAGGATTCTGTCTCGGTCTGGGTGGCGGAGGCGGACAAGTGCTTCGTGCAGGTTTTCCGTGACCGGCAGTTTCTTATTGTTGACACGGATCTCTTGCGTTAGCTCAGGAGGCCCCCACGTGTAGGAAAGAGCTTCGTAGGCGACGCCGCAGCCGCGATCATCTAGGAAGACCTGGAAGACTTCGCAGGCTATCACGCTGTGTCTTCCTTTTTCCAGACGCAAAAGCCGAATGGCAGGCCGTTCGAGGTCCAGTCGGTTGTGCTGATAGAATACCATGTTGTAAATCCAACTTCTACCAACTGGAGAGTCGAGGTTTTCTGCTGAAATTAGGCGTATCGAGCTTCGCTTGTCTTGGTGAGTATATGTATTTCTACTGTTTGTGGTTATTGCTGATGTGGACAAACGCTGCTCATTCTTTCTCTTTCCAGGCTTATTTCTGGAGTATCAAAGAGAAAGAAACTAAAGGGATGTCGACACAGGTATCCCAGTTGACTTCTTTCACATTGATGTTAACAACCAGAAGTGCAAACGAAGCCTTTCGTCCACAAAAGAAGCATCTAATGCAGGTGGCTAGCACTGATAACTTCATGGCCAAGCCAAACACAAACACCAGGAATAATATTGAGGCCTCTGATATTTGATGGGAAACTTACAGAATCAGAGTCACAAGGGCATATGGCCTTCATTGTTACTTAGCATGTCTAGTAATATCAGTTTCTAATGCCCCGTCCTGGACCGTCCCGCCATCGATACTTGTGTATAAATGTTCTTTATTTATTGAAGCATGATTGCATACTGCACTTTCGCATGGGCTCCTTTGAGACTATCTTCTAATGGACTTTGACAACTGTCAGTTCGAAACTTTCAAGAAGCTGTTTGTCATGACTTGCGTAAAGTACTTAGGAACGCTAAAGTTTGTCATCACAGCTTGGTGAATTAGTCGACTAGCCGCAATATGAATCACATCATACCAGAAGAGACAAACTGCATGTAGAATCCATATTCAAAATCCAATGAATCACAGGTCAAGCTAGAGGTGCTGTAGAACAGGATGTAAAAAACGGGGTGATTCGTCCTCGACTGTGCTTTCAGCCTGAAGATGTCTTCCAAATTTTGGCTTCACTCCTCTGTCACCCGGTTGATACCTCGTGGCCTCGATACACACGAAACGAATCGAAGAAACAACTTTACTTTTGATTGGTCTCCTCCTTTCATGTTTCCCCCATCACCAGTGACAGCGGCGAGATTGCACCCTATCCTCGGAAACATCGCATATGTTTATCTGGGTAAGTTGACCAAACCTTGTGTTTTATAGAAGACAGCGCAATGCTCGTCTCCTGGATCTATGACTGACATTTATGTCTCCTACTAGCTGAAATTTATACTTCCGTCTTATTGTTTGGCACCACTACCTAACTCGAGGTGATTTACGATATTTTCCTGACTTCCATCAAGAGGCAATCTTGGACGGACACGTAAACAGCTTGGAACCGTCGCTCTTATACCCGCTGCGTAACTATATTTCCTTCCCATTGAGTTCACAGACAGCTCACCATCGACTGTACTTTTCCTCTCTTCGCACCTAACTATCCAGTACCTTGTTCTTCTTCGACCCCGAGAGCTGGGCGTCCCATTTTCCACCACGCAATTCACCATTTCACTCACCTTTCTTTCCCCGCTACACCAGCTTCCAAATTTCCTCCACCAACCCTTCTTCTCGCCCCCCTACATAATTCTCTAAAATATCAGGTGCCAAAGCCTGGATTCGGTACCTTCTCGGAAACCAAAATTCTTTTGAGGAAGAAGCCAAAAAGGCAGGCTCATTTCGTAAGGCGCCTTCTGTTGAATCACCAACGTTCGCTCTCCGTTCACATTCTATTCCTACTGAAAATACCAATCTCAGACTCTCTAACTTGTTGCCATATTCTAGAACCAGGCACTCCTCGGCCTTCTCTTACGATGGCTCCTCAACCCTGCCGCAAGGGCGCGGAGGCCAAGACGACCATGACCACCAAAGTCAACATCTGTGTTCAGGGAAACGCCCGCGTTCAGAAGACCACTGCTGCCAAAGTCACCAAGAACAAAAACGCTTCCACGGCCGATTCGGAGGAGAAGAGTAAATTCGACATCTTCCACCCTTTCGGAACCAGGCTTCCCCGCGAGCTCGTGGCCATGATCGTCGAAGAGGCGGCCGACTGCGGTCCTGCCATTGCATACGTTGATTGCATGAAGGACAAGTCCGACCCGCTCAGGCTCGTTTTGACCAACGGAAAAGATGGTAGCGTGTCCAAGTTCAAGGAGATGATGCGTCTTGCCAAGCTGCTCCCCGACTTTCAGTCCATCATTGAGCGACGCTTCGGACAACCCTTGGACAAGAACGTCGCGAGGAATCCGATCCTCGGTGTCCGCAAGGAGAAGGATCTGATGGTCTTCCAATTCGACAGAGGTAATAGACTAGCGATCCGGTTTTTCAATTGGATCACTATGGCGCTGTTATCGGTCAGTCGTCCTCAGCTCGCTCCGGGTGTTCGCAACGTGGGCGTCCAATTCAACCACGGCAATTGCAACGGCAGTACCTTCTGCTACGGCTGCACAGTTTGTGTGAACGCCCATTCCAAGATGATCAACTGCGCATGGGAGCTCGCAGTCTTCTGCCAGAGCCTGTCTCACGCCGATAATGTCTTCATTCTTGTCCTCCTGAGGGGCCCAGATGTCATTGGTAACAACATCAACAAGCACGCAAACCTGATGAAGGCCCTGATTGGTATGTTTACAAGTTGTCCCAGTTTGCAACCCGACTTTCTGTGAAATTTATTGACTCCAGCCCTCCAGCCGACTCCAAGACCATTCGCCGCCACGTTTCCTTTCAGGACGCTAATCGAACGTGGGTCGAAGTGAGTCGGCGAACACCGCTTAACAATCAGGCCATGATTGAGCCCGATGTTCTTATACCAATTTTTTCCCTCTGCGTAGAAGCTCGGAGAGTCAATACCAACCAAGTCGCACGCATCGTCGGTGCTGAAGCACGTCGACACGTGCGCTTCCGCGTCCTTGTAGCCTCCCGCTGGAAGGATGCCACACTGAAGATCTGAATTTACCAGACGTCGCACCGCGCACGACATTTTCCCAAATTCTGGCTTTTTAGGGACATAGCAAGTTTGGCGTACGGAGAAAGCGGCATTGGGATACGATTCGGCGGCTTGAGAAAGAACGATTGCTTTTCCGGGGAGATGAATGATTCCGCGTGGAGAGGGAACTCCGAAGGGCTTGGGATTCACGTGAAGAAGTGCATTTTACGAGGTCGATACGCCCAGATAAATGAGTTCCTTTCCATAATATTATTCGAGTGTCTACATGATCTTACACTGACCAAACGACTATGGATGGCGAGGTGCCTTGATCCAAGTGATGTTAGAGAGTCGTTGCATGACATTGTATAAATGTCGTCCATTACCGTCACTACCGGGGATTGGTCAACCTCCATGATTCGCTTGGACGCTCGATGAATCCGAGGGGTTGTGCTCATGTAACTGCAACAAGAAGATGCAGCGGTGGATGGAAATCAGGCGGTTCGAACCGGTCCCACTCGGCGACGATCCACACTCGGATGCGATCCGCTCGCTCGGCTCGGCTTCCGATCGGCGTCTTATCATGAACGGATTCCACATGTAAGTTTTCGTGGCTGCTCGTCAAATCCAACGCCAACTTTGGGGTCCATTCCGTCATCGGGCGCTTTCGGGAACTTTCTGTTTAGACAGTGTTAAAGGGTCTGACTAATTTGCCCGGCGTCGTCCGGCATGAGAGCGATCGCTGCGAGCCAGTTGGACCTTGATCTTCCTGGTGTCGCACACGTCACTCATCAAGGTGTCAGTCAGCACCTGCAGGTTCCATTACAGATACAGACGCTTAATGGAGAGGTTGGACTTGGATTTTATATCAGAGCATCGGCAACCTGCGTTCTTGTAATGGGACCCGGTCCCGGTTCCTTTCACGGTAAAAATGAAAACCATGACTGAAAGCCCCAACGAAGGGCCTCAGTGGCTGGCGGCCTGCATCGACCTCTTACAGGCAATGAAGCTGGTACGCAAACACCCCCAATACAACCGCAACCAACCGCGCTTGACTGACCGGACACAGGCCGCAATACAATCAGCCCCGAAGCTGCTCAACTCGTGGCTCTACGTCCCCTTTGGCATCATGGTGATGCTTGCCGCATGCTTCGGCGTCAGCGTCCTTTTCGACACGGTGGGCGTCTCGTTTCCGGCGTCGGTGGCCTGCCTGATTCTCCTCTTCTTCGGACTTCTGCTCTCCGAGCTGATGCTGGGGAACCACAGGACCAGGGCCATCGTCGCCGTCATCGAAGTGCCGGTGAGGGCGCCTCTGCAGCAGTCCGGCGCGTTCGATTCGCAGTGCTGACGTTCGCAGGCGGGCTGGTCCCTCCGTTGGATCAACATCATGTTCACGCCGTCCTTCATCATGCTCCCCCTGAGTCCGCACATCGGAATCATTGAAGTCATGAAGATCATCGCCGTCTTCAGTTAAGTTCCCTGCCTATCCAAAGCTCCACCCGGAAAAGCTGACAGCCCGTGTAGTCATCGGCTTCGTGGCCATGATGGCTTTGGCCGCCTACCTCACCCGCGGTCTCCAGCTCCTCCTAGGCTCATCTAAGCGTGCTCTCACCGAACGCGCAGAGGAGATGGGCAACGAGACCGATGACATTCCCCTCGCCGAAACTCCTCCGCGCACCGATTCCGTCCCGGGCTCGCGCACCATCTCCGCGGCCCCGTCATCGTTGTCCCTCAATACCCTCGCGCCACCCCCGCTGTCGCTCAACGCATCTCACAACTTCCTGCCCGCGGCAAGCTCGCCCACCAGGGCGTTGGGTGCAGAAAGCGAAGGAGTCGAGACTCCTCAGAACCCCCCACTCCCGCCTCAAATCCCTGTACCAATGCCCCGAGCTCAACTCTGGGCGGCGTGGATATGCGGCCACTTGAACTGGGTCATCTACGCCTCGTTGTTCACCTTCGTTGGTCTGCCCCTTTACTACGTCACTGGCTATGCCATGCCTCTCCACCTGAGTCTCATTCTTCTCCTGTACTTCGCCGCAATGTCGATCCCCGCGCACTGGCGACAGTACCTTCACCCGGTTCTCGTCTCCTCCCTGTTCTCCGTCCTCGGGATCTGGGCCCTCGCCGCCATCAAGGGCGAAGGCCTCCCGGACACTCTACGGTCGTTCCGGACGGGTGCCAACTACACCTACCTCTGGCTCCACACGAGCTCGGGCCGCTCGCCCGGCGCGGGCGACATCCTCAGCACCGTCCTCGACGCGAGCATCGTGTCCCTCGCGCTGCCGATGTACCAGTACCGCCGCGAGCTGAAGCAGAACTTTGCGGCCATCGTGCTGCCCAACGTCGCCATGGCCGTCGGCTGCCTCTTCTCGTACCCCAAGATCTGCCACGCCATCGGCATCAGCGCGGAGCGGTCGCTGGCGTTCGCCTCCCGCAGCCTGACGCTCGCCCTGGCGATCCCCGCGACACAGAACCTGGGAGGCGACCTCAACACCGTCGCCGCGGTGGCCATCATGAGCGGGATCGTCGGGGTGCTGGTCGGCCAACGCATGCTGGCCTGGCTGAGGATACCCGAAGGTAAGAGGGAAATCACGGATAAAGGCATAGAGGCCCATGGGCGAAGCTCACAAATGTTCAGATGACTACATCACCCGCGGCGTCACGCTGGGTGCGAACTCGTCGGCCATCGCCACGGCCTTGCTTCTCCGCACCGATCCGCGCGCGGCTGCGCTGTCGAGTCTGTCGATGAGCTTGTTCGGCACCATCACTGTCTTGTTCACATCCATACCGCCGATCGCGGATGTCGTAAAGTCATTGGTTACCTGACGGCCGGGAGCTCAGCTTTCCCCCTTGTCTAGCTCTAGGGGGTCCCCCGATGCACGCCGTGATTCTCGGTTTGATGACACCACCTGCGCAGCCGAGACACTCGGTCGAGAACCTCGGAAGACGGTGTGGAGTGTCTTTTATCAGCATACCAAGAAAGACAACAAGTCGGTCTGGTAGTTTGTTATGGCCGACTACCGCGTCCCAGAGGATGGGCCTCTGTTCTACCACGCCCATGCCCGAGCATGCTTCAACTGCTAAATGCGAAGGAGACATTTCATCTCGCGGGAAAGGCCCCAGCGAGCCGGCTTCCCTTGGTCCAGTCCGGCATCAAGACTCTCCGGAGCATGAATGATGCGTTTCGGAACGAGGAAGTCCTACGTCGTCCTCTGCAACAGAGTGAGTAACTGTGACTGTTGAGTAGCTTTGAGTTTCCTTGCGCGAGGCATGAGTAGCCGAAGCAACAGGTCTATTTCTAAAGCTGCCGTCCACGACGTATCATGAAACTCCGATATGTTTTCAACGCCACGGAGCCAAGTCCACAAATATACTCATGTCCGCGGTCGGCATGATGCGGTCGCGTGCGGGAATGAAAGCGAGTCAGTCGTCTCTAGACAGGAAGCATGAAGCAAGGTAGAAGCCTGCTCCTGCACCTGTCAACGACAATCCGATAGAGTATATACCCAAGGCCTGGATACGTGTGAATAGAACTGTCCTTGCCCTACGTCTGTCTGTACCGCCCAGGGTTACTTGCAACAGAAGAGTTGACTCGCAAGACACCGCCCAAGATAAGCCTGCAACATAGATACTGGCATGCCATCCACCGCTTCCTCTTCTCTAGGGCAAAGAAGTAAAGCTCGTACGGCTCTCGAACCCCCTCGACGGGACTCGGCGTGCCTACGTAGTAATAGACGACGTATTGTAACCCCGCCATTACCGCTCCCCGCCCCCCCCCCCCCCCTCTCGGGTTCCTCCAACTTCACAAACCCCCGACCCCGGAATATGTTCGTCGCATCAAGCCAGTGACGAAGCTTTTTGTACTAAACGCGCGAAAACGAATGACGACCATGACCAAGCCAAGGTATGTCCCATAGTAAGAACCAATCGCGGGCATTGCCGCCAAAGACAGCCAAAACTGCCACCGGGGCCGGGACTGGTGACAGTCTCCGCCAACGTTACCGACCTTCCGTCCCTTCCATTGCCCTGCTTTCCGACCTACAGCCCTCCGCCTCATCTTCTTCGACACGTCGAGAGACCGGCCTCGGTGACGCCAACCTTTTGTTGCAATCGATCCCTTGTCAGCCGAGCTCGCTGTGAGTGAGTATCGACAGGTGACCACGGTGAACATCACATAGAGACCAGAAGATGACGGGCAGTAAAAAACAGACACTTGCATTCCGGTGGCCCCCATACCTAAGAGGCGTTGCATAACCCAGCCGAGCCATAATCCCATCCTGACAGAAACCGAAACGTGCCAAATCATACAGGCGGAGGCTTCTATTTCCGCAATTTTTTTTTCCTCCTTCTCCGAGTCACGAACCATTGATTGCGACCCAGGAAGATGTCCAACCCTTCCCCCTTCCCTCCCCCTGGTGACCTCACCTTAACTTCACCTGACCTGACTGAAAGACGAGAGAGAGAGAAGACGAGAGCTATTTCCGTTCTTCAAAATAGAACTTGCCAAGCTTGTCGCCGCCCTGGGAACTTCCAAGCGCGGCGCTGCCCGGGCGCGACTCGCCGCCGCCCAACCTTTCTCGTAGGAGACGCTCAGCGGTATCCCTAGCTGTGGGTGCCATGTTGGCGTTGGCTTCTTGGGTGAGCTGAGAGGTAGGAACAGGGGGTTTGTTGGTGGTGTCGACGTACATATCGTCACCGGGCACGCCGGGGCTGTCGATGGTGGTGCCGTCCATCATGCGCGCATCGCGTCGCTCTTGCATGGCGGCGGCGCTCGTGGGAGTATCACCTCCCATGGGCAGGTCGCGATTCCGTTGGGTCGGGATGCCGTCGCTGCTGAGGCCCGAGGCGCTCCGCTCGAGGCCCCAGACGCCGCCGGCCTGGCCGGCAACACCGGGTATGGGGCGGCGCTGGTAGATGGGACCGGACACGGTGCTGTTGGCGCCCTCGCCGAAACCCACGAGGCTGGCGGATCCGTCGTCGCTCATGCGGTCGTCGTAGCCTCCTGTGGAGCGAGCCGTGTCCTCGTCCATCTGTTCGGGGTCGACACCCATGCTGGCGACGGAGTCGGCCTCGCGGTAGTTGGTGTCCATGCTGAGCATGTCCTCGTCCTGCTCGCCAGGGGCGGTGCGGGTCTCGTTGTCATCGCCAACATAGCTCTCGGTGGCGCTAGCGGTACCGACGGTGCTCATCTTGGTGACGGCCGTGGGCTGGCCGTGGGCATCGAAGTAGGCGGGGGTGAGGTGGGTGCTGGGCGGGTAACCGGGAGGGAAGCCGGTGGAGGTGGGGGTGGTCTGGGGAGAGATGGAGGAGGAGGCGACGTTCTGTTGGTTCAGCGGGGCGCGCAAAGTCGATACTCGCTCCAGACCGGCGAGGCGGGAGATGCGATCGGCGCGCTCGGCCTCGAGGCTCGTGGTGGAGGGGTGGTGGGTATGGCCGCGGATGCCGGCGGGACCCTGGGGGAAGTGACCTCGGTGACCATCTTTGATAGCGGTGGTAGAGAGGGCAGACATGGAGGTTGTGGTACTCGTGGGGGTGCCGCTGGAGTGACGATTGTTAGCTGGATAACTAGACTGGCTTGAAGGTTAAGTAAGGGAGGGAAGCAAGAGGCAACGTACGGCATCTCAGAGGGAGTGTCTGGTCTGGAGGTGGGGGGAGGGAGGTTGATGAGCGTGGGATGGGATGCTGGCGCCATGGCTGACAGCGTTGGCGTGATTTGGACGAAGAAGACGAGAGAGATGGACGAAGCAGAGGGGTAGTCAGCGGGGTCGTAGGTGAAGCTGAAGTACTATTTCGTTCGGGCAGCGATGGGAGGTCGCAATTCGGTGCGCGTTAGAAGCGGATTGTGGGAGGAATGCGGCAGCGCAGCTCTTGTCGCAAACGGCAGTTCAATGGCGGGGTTATGTTGTTGGGATTCGTCGTCGGATGGCCTACCGGTGTTAGGTACCGTAGGGTAGGTAGGTAGGTAGATAGGTAGTGTACCTAAGTAGGTAGGGATGGGACGGATCGACGTGGGGTCGTATCGTATCGTATATCTCGGCAGCGCGGCTTCAACGGGGTATGTCGTCTGTCTAGCTAGGCAGGTTGGGGAGTCGAGATGTAGAGCAGCAGGATGGGAAGTTGACTGCAACAGGATCGAGTTGCGAAGGTTCGGGAGAATGAAAAGCTGACTGTTAGCGCAAAATAGTTAGGTAGGGAGAAGAAAAGTGTAGGTACCGGGAGGTTATATTGTAGGAGTGAAGCGTACCGAAAGCATGCACGTACCGCACGTCCATAGCAGCAGGGCAATATCGAGAGAGGGCGGTACCTCAAAATAAGGCGAGCTAGACGCGAGGGGTGGGTACCGTGTCCAGACTGCGGGACAGTGCGTCCATTTGCTCACTAAGAGGAGAGCAGAGCAGAGCAGAGTGGGCAGCAATGACAGCTGTGAGTACCAAAAAAACATGCACTACCGAGCAATGACAACAGCGGCAAAGCAAAGCACCAAGCAGCAACAGGCCCGTGCCAGTGGTGGGGAGGAAGGGGGGCAAGTGAAGGGACGAAGGACGAGGGACGAGAGGGACGAGGGACCGAGAGGGAATGACGAACTCTCGGGTGGGCAGAGCAGCGTCCGAGCAGGTACCTATGGTACCTGGTGTACGGAGTAGTGTAGGTACACCACGATTGGAAGCACGTGCTAGCCTGTGACGTAAGACCCCGACTACCCTGCATAGGTACCCTTCTTACTGCCTATCTGCATACTCTCTACCTACCGTATATCTTATGTGTACTATTGGGGTACGTACTGGACTATCCGAGCACACTGTCTGGACTGGGAGGGCCCGTGATGGTAGTGTACGATGTACGACGTACGCAATGTACATCGTACATCGTACCTTAGGTAGGTAGGTAATTGTTTCTCATTTTTCCATTATATTTCCTTGGTTTCAGCCAAGTCATCCATCACCCACGTCAACGAACAAGCCAGCACCACCACCACCTCCATCATCATCATCCTCCTCCTAACCCCCGACCTTGGCCTCACTTCAAGAACACCCCCGGCGTGAAGTCGACCACCCGCGCTTTCAGTATCGACGGCCCCGCCCTCTCCACGAACGCCCGGTGCGCCGGGTCCTTGTGCACGTAGTAGTCTCGGTCATCGGTGCTCTCGAACTCCACCACAAACACGTGCGTGATGCCGTCTTGCATGCCCTCCGGGCTGTTGTCCACCCCGCCCGCGATCGACTTGATATACGTCTTGTTGGACGTCGGGTGGATGCAGTTGTCTCGGAGCGCCAGCATCGACTCGCATATCTGACCGCCTATCTGTCAGCCCTGTGTAGTCTGTTTCTTTTTTTTTCTCGCTCTCCCTCTCGTCGTATGCATTGGCCTATCCTGCCCGCCCCTCCCTCTCGCTCCTGTACCGGGGCTGGCTGGACCTACCCACTTCACCTCCTCCATCGGGACGAGCTCTTTGAATTGGAACTGCACAACGTGAGTGACGCTCATGATGCTGTATTATGCCGAGTATTGAAGCTGGTGTGCAAAGAAAGTGGCAGGGACAAGTTGACATTTCCCCTGCAATGCTGCACCCCATAGCTGATATATTCAAGATACGTATTCTATGCCATTCTATTGCCACCCGACCTAATTCCACCCTTTAACCAAGGTCACCTCTAGAAAATGCCCATTGGAGGTCAATGTGCGGGGATACACGGCATCTGCCGGGGTGCGGGCCAACCAGGAGACCGACGTCACGCTGCGTCTAATCACGTGACTAGTCTTTCCACCGTCTCCTGACCTGAAGAACAATGAACCGGATGACAGGAACAATGCATCTACCCTCAAGAGGATATCGACAATCCTAAGGACTCCGACCATGAGTAATGTTTTGATGAGGCCTGTGGACCTGGCTTGACTTCTGCTTCGACATATCACACGACAGGCACAAATTGCCCCATGAAATTAGCCGAGAAGCCTCATTACAATCGCCAGGCAGAACACATCTATGCTCTATTGCTGTCTGCTATATATTCATGATAAATACGATAGGAGTGAGGATCAGCGGGGTGGTCTGGATAGGATCTGGGCTGCAGAGGCTGGCCACGGCGCCGACACGATCCCACAAGACTCCAGCCCAGAAACAACTGGGACCCGTCACATAGACGCACATGGCCAGAGACCTGGCAAGACTATGATCGGAGTGGGCAGCCCTACCATCAATCAGGAAACTTGAGAGCGTTAAATTATTGCCCCAGGATCGTTGGTTGTCTTGGCGTCTCCCAAGTTACTCGTTAATAGTGCGGAAAGAATGTAACATTACCAACCACGATATGGCCATTCCTGATAGCTTCAGACAGGGAAAGCGAGTCAGGTACTAGTATAGACAGCTTCAGCAGATGCTACTTCATTCACCTTTTTGTCCTATTCCGCCCTGTTCGCTCTGTTTATCAGGTTATCAGGTTTGTGAGACACCAGATGATTCTACAATGATGAACCATTGGGCCGCATATGAAAGGGCTACTGTGGTCATTTGTGTGGCCTTGACAAGGCTTTTTTGCGAGTACTGTCATTTCGAGTCCTTGGCAGCAGTAGAATTGTAGGCTTTTATAGGGATACTATTCATGGTATGTGCCTTAGACTACTAGTGGTCCGACTAGCGGATTCGGCGCAACAACGAACAGCCTGCTCAATAGGTGTGTCAATACCTACAGGAAAAGTGAACAGACTTTGAGAGGAGATCCCCCTGTCATCTTTTGACCACTAACAACAGCAGATACAATATGTCTGCCTTCGCCTACCAAGGACTTATTTTCCTAGCATGCTGACGGTCTCGAAATCGGTTCAAATCTCTCAAACAGTTCATCATCGCAACCTGATTGTCGCTTCGCACTATTCAATATTAATGTGTTACTTGGGCCGAATAGGCAAGGATATCAAGATTCACCTTAACAATATTCTCAACACTTTGCAATACTGCAGCCTCTATGAGGCATATCCAAAACAAACATTCTAAAATTGGGCGCCCAGAACGTAGGATAGGCCCGGATTCTGAAGATACTTCTCCCTAGACTATGGAGATGGAGACAATAAACTCCGTAGTCTTTTAATCGATCGGCGTTTTGGAAAACAACTCAAGGAAACCCAGGACCATGAAACTCAAACTCGAGAATCCAAGCATGCTAAAGTCATTTTTCTCTACGCCATGTTTTGAGAGAGCGGAATGATCTGAGCAGTTTTCATTTACTTCTGTATTGAAAGTCAAGCTAACACTCGCGATGACTTAGGATGTACTTGATGGAATATGAAGTACTGTGTTCTATTCCCGGAGAAAGTCCAAAATATTCAAATGTAGACGTTATATTTCCAAGTCTTTTTAGATAGGGTCATTCATCGAACATTCCTCCGCAAGCGAGAATTGCAAGATTTGTCCTATGACGCCTCGAGACGGATGCTCAGGATACTCCGAGTGACTTTTGACACCTTGGAGGCTAACAGCCCAAGCTAGGAGTCTCTGCACTTGCAGTTCTGCAGCCAAGACGAACGAAGCGCGGCTGAACTCCTAGCTCGCTTTCTCCATTCCTTTCCGCCAACACACTGGTAATCGGTTAGCATGTCCTACTCCCTTGTCCCAGCCTTTATTTCATCGCGTACAGGTAGAATGATGGCGCTGCAAACGCATGCTGCGAAGCGTTCATCACTTACAACACTAGCGCTCGATGACTAGAAAATCACATAGCGCTTCGCTCTACACCCCGGCGCGCCTTTTTGATTTCCTGTCTAGAAGGCCAATGACACCCAACGTGCTGTACGAACTCCCTTTCTTTACGAACTTGCTACTCGTCTTGGGTGGGTACGGTTTGTCTCAGAATTCTTGACTATCATCTCCTTGGGGCTGTGTCGACTGTTCTGTAATGCAAGTACAGTGCTTCTATCCAGCAAGGTTCTATGGTCTTTAGTGTTCAGCATCATATTTGTGCCGAGTTGTCCCACTGCGCTCTTGTCCTATTACGTACATATGTCATCAGAGAGCTCCTACCAAGTGGCCTCCTGGGAGTAGAAGGGTAGATTAGCTTGAGTAGCCGGGAGGATAAAATGGAATCGAAAGAGGAAACGCGGAGAAGCCCCGTCGTCCAAGGCGGTCCGGAACGTTCCACCGGAATACTGCCGCTGTGCGTGCGCATGGCAAACTTTATCCGGCATCCTCCTCTTCATCGGATGCTGTCGAGTGAATGCCTAGGTCGGAAGACGCCGCCATTTTCGGTCCTGTCCCCGCCTTACAGACTCCTTCCCTCTTGGGCAATGTTATGAGCAGCAGTGGCGGTTCCCATCACATCCGACGGCGTTTCGAGCCCACGAACAGGATTCCGGAAGAGGGTAGACTTGTTGAACGCGTAACGATGGGAGCAAACGCCTCAACACCCCTGAACCCGGGAGACGAGTCCCTCATCCGCTCAGCTCATCCAAGAAAAAAAGGGTGTGCCTTGCTGCCACGGGAAACAGGAAAATGTTTCAAACCTTTTTCGAATCATGGGAGAACGCAAATCATAGCATCCCCGCCCTCCCTCTGCTCCCTTCCAACACACCCCGGAATGGCTTTGAGGATGCATACACAGCCAGGCCAGCCCCCGAACCTTATCCGCGCGGCAGTGTCCACAAAGAGTCCAGCGGCCGTTCGGGGAGTGCTTACTCACCGTCTCGTCCCCTCATATCGGCGCCGCACATGCGTTCCTGGCCGTGCACTGCGGGCCGGATGGGGGCCAACGCACCCGATACCAGGGTTCATCCCATCTTGAACCAACCGTGTATCCGTGCGGCCGTTCAGGCAACAACATCCGACAGCTCGGCCCTGAATAGAGTATCATCCATTAATTCCAGCAACTACTAAGAGCAGAAGCTAGCAGTAAGAAACCTGGCGGCTGCTAAAGGGGGCCAAGATGCTAGCCGATGCAGTAGGCAGACGTAGCATAGTACTACGTAACTTGTCGTTGTTGTGGTACTATGGGATGGGTAACTACATAAATGGACCACGTTGGCGGGTCTGGCTGATTGCCTCTCCCCCAGTAGGCCTAGTGCTTAGGAGCAGCATTAACTGTTTTAGGCTAGCTTTTCGCCCGGTATTCTTCAGGTCCGGCCAGGGTCCAAACCTTCGGAGAGCGGATGCGACCCCGAGATTTCCAGTGGGGTACGGTCATGCTATATATGTGTTTTCGAATCTCACGAGTACCACATAACATGTAGATACGGTATGGCCTTCTTCGCCTCGAAGAGGGGAGTCCCATGGAGTTCTTTGCCGCCGGCAAAACACACAAAACACGCCGCATACGATGTTCGCCAAATCTCTCACATAATCACAGTAGCGGTGCGCTGAAGATTGCGGAGCCTGTACTGATAGCCAGCCCCCCCCCC